>JAMJFZ010001195.1:1460000-1525000 GCA_026225945.1 Cricetomys ansorgei | reverse complement strand
AGAGCACTTGTTCTCAGAGGACCTGGGTTTGATCGTCAGCATCCACATAAGAACCCAAAACTGTTTAACTCCAGTTCCAGGGGATCTGAAGCCCTCTTCTGATGAGCACCAGGCACATACATTGTACACATTCACGCATGTAGGTTAAACACTCATACACATGAGATAATAAAATAAATATTTTAAAATAAAAAACATAATACTAAAAAAATACTTTTACCTTGCTGATGGAAGAGTTTAAAATTAAACCCCCAAATGGTGCAATTTTAGTGACCAAATCCCTAATATTTACTTGTCCAAAAGAGGTGGGTACACAGCAGCCAACCCTGGGACTGAGGTTTGTCTCAGGCCAGGGGGAGAAAGGAAGAGGTGGCTTCAACCAGGCAAAGCTTACCTCTCAGGACTGAGATAGCCTTAGATCTGGAGAGTAACACTTAGCTGCATGATGTCATGTCCTTTGGATAGTCCTGCCCTGAACTCAAGTTCTTACAGAAAACCGAGAAACACAGGAAACACATCATCTCTGAGCGCACGGAATGCCCCAATTGTGGTATCTATGTACCCTCTCCCACCAGCGTGAGTGAAGCTTCCTGGAGAACTGCCTAGTTCCAGGTCAATGTATAAGGTGCGCCCAGAACATTTTGTACTAGAAAGCAAGAAAAATATCACACACCACTATGGCCACGGCAGGACTCAGGTACCAACCTGAAGGTGTTCCCATTGGATAAATAGAACTTTTGCATATTGAAAATCCTTGAGTTCAAAATGCTAATACAGAGACATTAGGAGGCTGGGGAGATAGCTCAGTTGGTAGAGTGGTTGCTACATAAACATGAAGACCTGAGTTCAAATCCCCAGAACCCATGATAGAAGAAACAAAAAAACTAAACAACAACAAAAACCCACCATCAACCAAAGGACGGTCATGGAGGCTTTACTGAGGAGGCAGAGACAGGCAGATCCTTAGCTGAATTACTGAGCTCCAATCTCAGCAAGAGACAGCTGTCGCAGCAAGATGGTGTGGAGAGAGAGACTAAGGAAGAGGCGCACATGCGCACACACGCACACACACATACACAAGCACACAGGCACACACGCACACATGTGCACACACACGCGCACACGCACGCACACAGGCACACAGGCACACAGCACACACACGCACACACACACGCAGGCACACAGGCACACACACGCGCACACACACACACGCAGGCACAGCACACACACACGCACACACACACACGCACGCACACAGGCACACAGGCACACACACGCACACACACAAGCAGGCACACAGGCACACACGCGCACACGCACGCACACAGGGCACACAGGCACACACACGCACACACACGCAGGCACACACGTAAGCGAACACATTTTTAAAAGAAACTTTTGGAGGACGTTTTGGAGAGACAGCTTGCCATTCTGAGGCCTGACAAAGTGAATATAAGAGGATATTTTACAAAAAGAGTCTTTGCCTTCCAACAGTACAGTGAACTTGAAAACTAGCTGACTAACTTTTCAAGGTTCTCCGCAAACCTCCCGCTCCGGTTTTCTCTGGGCAGTAGAGACTCGTTCCTTTGGCATAACATGTATCTTGAATTTGAATAAAAATATCCTTTGGACAAGTTCTCTAACATCTTTGCTGACGACTATGAGAGGAGAAGTCCTCCGGGCCTAGGGTCTGGGGAGCAACCTGAGCAGGCCCAAGGGCCAAAGATCTGTCAGCCTCTTCCGGGCAGTACTGGCTCACCTTGCATGAAGAGAAACGTCTAGGCTCCTCAGGGGCAGTCAGTGACATCTGATACCGCAGGATGAATACCTGATGAAGACGGTCCTGTAATGCTATCCCTCGAGGAGACACTGGCTTTCCCCTCTTCTTCTACATGAGTGAATTTCCACTCCAGCAGCCCTCAGGTGTCACTGACTGTTCCCTACAGCCACTTTGAACTCCATCGAGCCCCTGACCCCGAGGACTTCATTCATCTGGCCAGGGTCTTCCTGTGTAGGGAGCTGGTCTCATAGCGAAGGACCAAGCCACCTTGGTCCCCGAATGTGTTTACCCCCGTCTCTCTCTCATGGTTTTCAAGCTGTCTTGACCAGCTCAGCCTCTCCTGTGAATGTACCTGGTCTCTAATATTTGATGTGCTTTCTGGCCTGGGCGGAGGCTGGGCGACATCTACCTGAGTGTAGAGGCTGGTCCCGGCACCCCGGTTCTTGAGCACGGTATTTTCTGTGTGTCTGCTCATCTCTGTCGATGGCATCCGTGTCTGTCTGTCCTTACTCTGTGGACTGCTGGCCATCTCTGTCTTCCCTCACCTCCTGCCTCCCATCATACTACACCCTGCCTCTCAGCTCCAGGACTGTCCCTGAGGACCAAGAGAAGCACGGTGTCCTCAGACCAAGTCCATTAGTGAAGCTGTGAGCCCACTCTTCCCTGAGGCAGGACCCCCATGGAGACTGACCTTCAGTGTCCTGTCCCCACACGCCCTGGGCTAACAGGCTTCGCGGTGCTCCCTTGCTCTGACACCTGGCCTTTGCCTGACCTCATGAGCAGGCCTGGGCGCCAGTCTCGGCCCTCCCTGGCTGGCCCATCCCCTGGCCGCCCAATCCTGGCTTATGACATCTTTCCACCGAGCAGCCCTTATTTTGGGAAGGCAAGCCCAGCAGTGCCCACAGGCATGTACACACGCTAGCACACGCACACATGCCCTGTCCCGCCTGAGCCCCAACCCTACACGCCAGCCAGGCCTTCAAATCTGGCTGGCTGTGTTTATTTTTCTTCCAGTAATTTCCCCTCTGAAACAAACACCAGTGCTGAAGCTCAGCTACCCCGCTCCTCAGCCTCCCGCGTCTTTCTCCCTGGTCCTCCTCGTTCAGCTATGAATGAGAACAGAGTCGTCTTTAGCAGCAGCCTGAATGAATTGGTCTCAGCCTCCAAGCCAGCATGAGAGGAGAGATGATGGACGGCATGTGGGTTTACCTCTTAGAATTCTTTGCACCCCCCCAAAGCTTATATTTTCCCATGTGCCTTGGAGCAAAGCCCTCACGCTCAGGCCCCCTCTTTTTAAAGTTTATTTTGTTGCAGTGTTTGGTCCCACACATTTTGTTTTCTGTTTTCTACAAGGGAGACTGAATTAGGGCCTCAGAAAAACAAGGCCAGGCTGCCAAGTGGAAATGTTTGTTCTGGGGGCGAGTTCGGAGGCTGGCGTCAGGCGGGGCAAGATCCGTGCCAGTGGAATGTGATTTGGGGAGGAAGCTGCAGGTCACTCAATTGCTGGCAGGCGGCCCAGGAGCAACTGGATGCTTTCTGGGCTGTATGTGTGCATGAAGACGGTTTCTCCCCCCTCATGCAAACAGAGCCCCGGAGACGTGGAGACAGAAGCATTAGGAACAAAGTAGACCAAGGGGTTGGAAAACCAAAAAGGGTGGGTAAAATGGGTGGGGTGGGATGAGGGGGCAAGATCTTGTTAGGCACTCTGCTCAGTCCCCGCTGGGTCCTATGCACAATGGTGGGAGGGAATGGGGGGGGGCTTGTGACCAGGAAAGAAGGCGCCCAGTACTGATCACGGGCAAATTTCCCTGGAAGTTTCCCCAGAGCAGGGTGTACCGACGGACTCAGGTGTTGTGGGGAGGCTTCTTGGAGGAGGTGTGGGAGGTAAGGCCCTGAAACACTGCCCTGCAAGGAAAGTCTGTGTTCGATCGCTTGCTAGTGGTTACCATGCACCGAGCCTTTTCCATCAAAAATCTCTTTAATATTTCTTTTCTTTTGCGACACAGGGTCTCCTGTACACAGGCTAGCCTCACACTTCCTGTGTACTGAGGACGGCTTTAAGTGTCTAATCCTGGTAAGTGGTGAGCTGGAGCTCGGCTCAGGTTGTCTCCCCACAGCCTGCGCTCTCATTCCACCACTGAAGGTGTTTTTGCCCATCAGCAGATGTCTTAGGCAAGAGCTAGTTTCTCCTCTAGCACCCCACAAAGAGGATTGTTTAGTTCAAGATGAAGGACACTGGGACCTAAGGAGGGGACTGGACTTCCTAGGGCTCCATGGGACATGTGTCTGGGAGATTAGAGATGTTTCCGGGAGGTAATAACCAGACCTCCCGACAGTCTTGCTACATTTCCTACCTCGATGGTTCTTTCCTGGCTACCCACCTCAACCTTCAGCAGGCTGCCTTCATGTGCCAAGTTCTTGGCCAGCCAGACATTTGCCAAGGAACAACCTTCTCTGGGCATCCTCAGAAGTTATCTGTGCTGTTCTGAGGAGTCCACGAAACTGGGGGTGAACAGGATGCATTTACCCAGGGCAACCCTGGAGTCCGGGTCAGGTGCACTGGGGCTGTCATTCCTATGTGATATCAGATGGGCTGTCTCCCTTCTCAGGCCTCAGGGTCCCCAGTTTTAAAAATGGGAAGGAGCCAGGTTGGTCTTTATGCTGTGGCAGACTTCAGGTAGCGGATCAGCAGGTGTGGTGAAGCCAGCGAGACTGTCTGAGGTACCCAACACACATAGAAGGCTTCTCTGCCAAGAGAAGCAAAGGTAGGCTTGAGAGAGAAGGAAATGAGCTGGGTTGGCAGAGCACAGGAGCTAATGCAGAAGAGGTGAAGTGTGGGAAGAACGTGGCTAGCCCAGCTGGACAGTGATTCATCCCATTTGGGCAACTCCATTGACTGCTTGGGGATTTTATCGTCCTGTGCCCAAATATTTAGTTAATCTCACCCACAAATCCCATTCTGACCAAACTGGCCGCTGGTCTTAGGTGGACTGTGAAGGCTTGCCGCGTCACCTACGCCAGCTGAGGCAACTGGACAGTTCAAGGTGAAAACTGCATCTACCGATCTTTACCAGGAAACAGGCTTAACCCGGCTGACCCAAGCCAGTAGATGTTCTGGCTTCTGGATCCGACATCCGCAGTCCCGAGAGCAAGGTTGGGCGCCATACCCAAAGCAGCTAGTTTTCTGAGAAGACGGGGGTGGGAGGGCAACCCTATAAACCATGGGCTTTGGGTCTCAATCTCCCCCATCAATAAAGTGGGAGGGGTCGTCTACAGCGGGCATGGCCAGCACGTGGTGTGAACACTGCCTCTCATTGGCTCTCCCCAGGGCAGACGTTTGCTAATCAATTACAGCTCCCCTCCCCCAAGAGACGCAGATATCTCAGAATCCTTTTCAACAGGCCACCCCTAGCAATCAATTAGATGTGGCATGCGTGGTAAAAAAGCATTTGTCCTTGGGATGTTAGACTGGCCGTGACCAAGCCCTGCCCCAGCTGTGCCGATCTAGGATTGCAACTGATTAGGTATTTTGGAGACTCAGCCAGGGTGGAGACCACCAGATCTCCGGCTGTCCCCGGGGCTTCCCAGGTCTCCGCAGGGGGCCTTGCGCTGGTACGCCTTATTAATTCTCCTCACTGCTAATAAATGTGGATTGCATCAGCTCTCTTCTGCCCCCTCATGTTCTCCGACTGCCGCCATAAGCAGAGGCTTTTTTAGAAGCTTCCCGGAGGAAGCAGCCAAGCACACCCCCCTCCCCCCTTTCTGAGGGACTGGGGGAGATGGGCTAGGGAAGACTTCACAGTGAAGGAATGCACTCCGTGGGGAGTTGAAAACTGTTTTCCTTAAGAAAGGAGATGAAAAGGAAGGCGCTATCACACTGCAGTTTCCCAGCCAGCCCTTGAACACAGCTGTGGGGACGGGTTACCAGTCCCCAGAGGTCAGTCCCCAAAGCCTAGCCTTGTTAGGCTGTTGACAACCAGGTCCTGATGCGCACAGTCTTAAGGAGCCACTCGCTGGCTGGCTCCCCGTCTGCCTCCCTGGCTGATGCACTCTATCTTTCCAAGGGCCCTGAGCCTTCTCTGCCTGTGGAGGAGGCTACCGGGGCTTCTAGCTCCAGAGTGGGGGTGCTGTGCTCTGGGGTGGGAGGAGGTTCAGCACAGATCCTACTTGCTAGAGCTCAGGCGGTTTGAGGTCTGTAGTTCAGCATCCCCCCTGCATCTTGCACGTGGAGAGGGTGTGGGTATGGGTGGGGGGGTGGCGTGGGTAGGGTACAAACCAGAGAATGCAGCTGGGGGCCTGTAGGAGGCTCAGACAGTATTTAGCCCAGAACCCCTTGGATTTGAGTGATGCCTGTGGAAAGTGTCCCGAACTCCTGGATTGGAATTAGACTCTTCTTTATTTTTTAAAAATATTTTTATTTTTTTAAATTATGTTTTAGATTTATTAATTTTATCTGTATAAGTGGGTTTTCCCCCGAGTGTATAAATGTGCCACGTGTGTGTGCTTCGTGCCCACAGATGCACGGAGAGGGTGCTGGGTCCTCTGTAACCGGAGCTACAGATGGCTGTGAGTCACCAGGTAGGTGCTGGGAACCCAGGTCTTCTTCAAGAGCAGCAAGTGCTCTTCACCTCTGAGCTGTCTCTCCAGTTCCTTTTTGAAAATTTTTAATTATGTCTATATGCATGTGGGTAGTACACATGCGGACAGTGTCCTCAGAGCCCAGAAGAGGATGTCAGACTCCCCGAGGCTGCAATTACAAGACTGTTTCAAACTAAGAAAAAAGAGTTCGGGTCCTCTGCAAGATCAGTACCTGCTCTTTACCGCAGGGCCGTCTTTCCAGGCTTTTTTTCTCTTACTTTTCAAACAGAGTCTTGTGTATCCCAGTCTAGCTTCAAAGTCCCTATGGAGCTGAGAGGGGCTTTGTGCTTTTTGATCCTCCTTCTCCGCCTCCTGAGTGCTGGGATTACAGATGTGCAGCACCATGCCTAGTTTATGCAGCACTGGGGATGGGACTGGGGATTCCTGTATGCTAGGCAAGCACCCTATCAGCCGAGACAACCTTGCCGTGACTTATAGTCTATGCTCCTCCCTCCCTCCTTTCCTTCCTTTCTCCCCCTCTCGCTTTCTTTCTGTTTCCTTCTTCTTCCCTTCCTTCCTTTCTTAAAATATTTACTATGTTACCTGTATGCACGCATGCCTGAGCGTGTGTGCACCAGATGTGTGCAAGTACCCAAGGAGACCGAAGAGAGCCTTGGATGCCCAGGAACTGGAGTTATAGGAGGTGCTGAACAACACACCGCGGGTGCTAACACTGACTCCGGATCCTCTGGAAGGCAGCGAGTACTCTTAACCACCGATCCATCACCTCTCCAGCCCCTCTTCTTTCCTACCGGCCACATGAAGTGACTATGATGGATTCTACCTCTGGTTGAAACAGAGCCCTAGGAAAACACACAGGAGAAGCAGAGAGCCTTCCTGCCTGTGCCCCCCAGTTCCTCCACAGTTGACCCCTAGAAAGAGGACAGTAGGATGAGTCCTACACTTTAACAAGGAGGTCAGAGAAGGACGAGGGCACGGCATGCCAAGGGAAACTCGGTGCCTGGAGACTTGGTTGCTCTGTCTTCATCTGCCGAGTGTCCTCTCGGCTGACTGTGTCCGCCTTAGGCAGAGCTCCCTGCAGCTGAAGCCATACCATCATTTCTTAGCAGAACTGGGTTGTTCCAGTAGCGCCATGGCACCCGTTCTGTGGGGCTCTGTTTACCCCAGACAGTGCCCCATCTGCTTGTTCCTGCTTCTGAATGGGGAGCATAGACCATGAAATTCAGTGTAGGAGAAAAGGCATATGCTGAAGGATGTTACAGACCGAAAGGGCAGGGGCTCCATTTGCAAGTGGGTGGAGAGGGGAGGTCTCTGTGACCAGGGGGACATAACAGCATAGGCATGAAGGAAGGGAGGGAGCAAGCCAGGGTGTTGTAGTACGCCTATTGTGGCAACTCACCAAGCAGAACAAGGAGGCATTTTTCATAGGCTCAAACCTGCCAGACCTCAGCAGAGGGAACCACCATCCTGGTCAGCGCCATATTTGGTCGACAGTGGAACCCCAAGAGTCTCAGCTCAGGTGTTTTTATTCATTCGGAACTCCTCAGGTGTTCTACTGATAGCACGTGCAGATCATTAGCAATTAAACACCCCACAGAAATCCAACACCTGCAGACACTGCAAAAGGCCAAGGCTTATGCATCTCCTGCACAAAACACTTATTTTACACATAACTAAAAATAAGTTTCTATAACAAGGCCTATGGGTCCTTGAGGCAAATTCTACCTCCTTCCAGCCTGGTTCAAATGCTCCTTCTTCCAAAAAGTACCCCAGAGCTGTTCTTCTGCACGCTACTTCCTACAGTCTTCCGAAGCATCTGCCAGGTGGTATGAGATCAGACTTAGCCTTCCTCCAGGACACTCTTTGCACCAGAATAGCAACTCTATTGAGGGTTTTCTCTATTCATTACTGTATTCCCAGCCTCGGGGACAACACCCCAGTGTTACAGGTGCTCAGAGAAATGGATGGGAACTACCTGCCCTTAGTATACGAGCTCCTGACAGTACTCCTCCTGCTAGCCAGTGCCATCATGGCACCTGGTTGAATCTGTCGAAGGTGTGGATGGCTAATGATTTGAACCACTGTCTCCTGTTCCATTTATCACACCAGGAAAAGGTCTTAGAGGCACCATGGTCCTCCTCCTCCTAACCCACAGCAGAATCACAGGGCCCTCTGCCTTGGCGACTAAGGGCTCCAACTGTCAGGAAGCTACATAGCCAGTCCCTGCGAAGCACCCAGTCGCTTCCAAGGCTCTGCTGTTAGGAGTCACAGACTCACTGATCTGTCTCTCCAGGAATACACAGAGGGGAAAAAAAATGCACGAAAGTCCTTAACACATCTGAGCAAAGTGAAGTTACTGGCAAGATCGGAGCAGAGAGCTGACACGATGTGTCCTCCACAGTAATGGCCTTCCTCCTCCTCTACCTCCTCTTCCTTCTTTCTATTCCTCTTCCACCTCCTCTTCTCCCCTCCCCTTATTCTAGGAATCAAACCCATAGCCGTGTATGTGACAAACAGGCACACTACTACTGAACTACACCCCTCTCCTCTTGATCCTCTCGAGTTTTGTCCTTCTCTGACCTCGAGAGTCAGGGGTAAGCCCTCTGTACCCCACCGACACTGCGCACACAGTGTGCAGGACAAAGGGAACCCTCAAGGTCTCAGGGAGAGCCCCCTTTCCCTGCAGAGCACTATTTGCTCTGTTCCATCCCCAAGGCTCTCCATCGCTGAGGTAGCCACTGAGGGCAGGAAAAGGTCTCATCCCCAGATCCAGTGTCCTGTTGGCTCCCTGGAGAGATGCCATCGGGATAGATGCAGAGAGGGGCTTTCATGGACCCAGGGCAGTCTTGTTCTCTCTTTCACTGGTCCTATGCAGGACTGCTGTGAGCCCAACTACTAAGGGTGCTGAACTCGCTTTGAATTCTGTCTGTCTGTCTGTCTGGCTGTCTAATTCACGCGCTTCCCCGATTTCTCTAATGGGGCACAGGCACTTTGGAACAATCTGAACATCCATAAATAGACTCTGTGTTCAGGAATGTAGAGCTTCAAGCAGCAAGTATTTAAGGTCTCTTCTCATCTGGCTGAGAAACCGGTAATCGCAGAGCCCTGCCCTGCAGGGCTGTCCTGCCCTCCTCCTGGGTTTCCTGGGTTGTGCTCGTGTACCAAGGACCTATGGGGCAGGTTCCACTCAGCAGCCCAGAGAAAACCGTAGTGCCTGGCCGCTATGACTCAGGCTCTTTGGGCCTGAGACGCCGACTGTCCAATTGACTCTGGTCTGGAAGGAGCCAGGCGGACATCAGATGGGAGCTGAGGGAGATCTGCTGAGAGAGATCCAGCTTCTACTCAGGCTAATAGCACAAGCAGAGATAGTCAGCTGCCAAAAAGATCCACTGGTCCACTCCCTCAGCTCCAGGTGCTAGCCGCTGGACTCTCATGAGGCAAAGGAAGTACAACAGTTCAGGGTCAGGGTTCAGGGTCCGTTGGTCAGGTTCCTACAACCTTCCCCTTGCTCCCTTTCTGCTGGCTACTTTCTTCCTCTGGAGCCTTGGCTTTCTTGTGGGTAGAGTGGGTTTCCTCCCAATGTAAATATAGTATAATATAACATAAAATGAAGATGAGTGATATTAAACCTATGTGGTCCCTATGTGGGAACTCCCTGTGCGGTGGTAATCGTCAGCGTTTGGCTGCCTTGCTTGCCTTTCCTGTGGCATAAGCTCTAAGCATTTGCCTTCCCTTCCTTTTCTAGCTTCACTCTGGTGCCATGGAACAGTCAGTCATTCAAAGGATATGGAGCCCTCAAGAGGCAGCATTATGCTCTTCAGGTGTAACCTCAAAAGGCTGTCTCAGTGGGGGAAGGTTTTACTAAAGGGTATAGATTTTCTTAGAGTATCTGTGTCATTTCACCCAAAGCAAGAATGGGGCTACCAGGAAAACTGGGAACCCCTTCATCCCAGGACCGTTACAGATTCACCAGGTTCTTAGTACTGCCTTTATAGGGCCACTCCCGAGTCCCAAACCAGTTATGTTCCTTGAGAGAAGCTCGAGTGCTGTGCGGTCTCCTGAGCTTTGTAACACCAGGGGGCGCTGCCCAGCTGGTTTCTCAAGGAAGCTGCTGGGAATGCAGAGTGCCAGGAGGGGACAGGTCTGCCTTCAGGGACATATGCAGCTCTCCTCAGCATGTGGCCTGCTATGCTGAGAACAGCAGCCACAGGCACTCTTCCCATTAGTTAGGTTACTTACCTTTCTCTTCGGTTCCTTCAAACATTTGCCTGTTGCCAACTCCGGATCCTCCAGCTGACCAGAGAGAGAGAGAGGTGGTGGAGGAAGATCTCCCAGCATAGCTGTCACTCCTATCTCTGTCCCCTCCTTTGCACCCCACGGGATCACAGTGGTCTTTCCCATCTTTTGGGTGAGATTAGGAAAGGGCTGGGACTCAGCTCCTGCCGACCCTTTGTACTCAGCCAAAGATGCGCCTTTCCTGAACACTGGCTGCCTCTTTAGGAATGATAGCCAACCGCAGGAAAGCTCCTAGCACATTCTAAAACTGCCATAGGCAGCCCGCTCTGAGACTCTGCCTAACTCTGGCTAGATTCTGAGATTCCGTTTACCACACCAGGGTGTCCCGGGCCACCATTCACTTGATGTGGGGCTTCAGGCACCACACAAACGCTATATGCATGCCTCATTCAATCCTTTTTAACGCCCACTTGCCTAGAGGAAGCACTTTGGAGGGAGGCTCAGGAGGAGAGACAGCACAGGGGAAGAAGGCTTTGGGGAGGGACCTGTGGCAACTCCTGGTTGACCTTTTCTTCCTAGTAGAATCCAGTGGAACCGAGGACTGGGTGTCTGGAGAGAAGACTCTGCCCCGGACCTCAGACATCGGGCTCTGTGCGCATTTTATCTTCAGCATCACCTCAGGAGGAAGGTGTAATTCTGACCCCTCTCCTAGCCACAAGGAGAGGGAGGTGTTGAGGAGTTATAGGACTATGCGAAGGTCACTCAGTAAATTCTGCTGAGCTTTGAACCTAGGAATTTTGGCTTATCGCAGAAGCTGTCCTGCTTGGCTAATAACAGGAGCACAGCTGCTGTTGAACGGGCACCTTCTGTGTGTCTGGTGCTTTAAGTCTTCACAGCCAGGCTGTGACAAGCATGGATGTACTCGGGATTTCTCATTTCATAGATGAGTAAATCTGGATTTAGCAGGGCGCCTCGGGTGAGATGACTTCAGATCCTCACAGATGTTAGTCTGCTAAACCAGAAACTCTGAAATCCCACCCTCCTCTGCCTTGTGCGTACTCTGGTGCCTCAGTTTCCCAACGTCATGTGCCCTCTTCTGTGCCTGAGACCTCTGCTCCAGCAAGTGGGAGAGAAGGCCTCGCAGTGGGTCGGCAGTGACCAGCTCTTCTGGGGTTCTCTCCCACTTCTCTCCCAGAAGAAGGCATTTCTCTCTCGGGTGGGACATTTTGGGTGGGAGGTAGACGGGAAGGTTCTGGGGTCCGGGAAGGTGAGCGCCGCGGTAACCGCAGGCCAACAAAGCTGGGCAGGGCCGGGCCAGAGCGGTCCGCAGCCACGTGCTCGGGACGGCAGTGGAGAGAGTAGACGGTCTTTGGGGAGAGGAGGCGCGCCTCCAACTTGAGTAGGGGGCGGGAGGTCGGGCCGGAGGAGGCAGGTTCCGGCAGAAGGCGTGGGGGTGGGGGGGAGACCGGGAGCACGCGGACAAAGGAGGCGGCCCGCAGCCCAGCTGTTTTGAAAAATGCTTCCTGTTTCTTTAAAGGCGCTCGCTCGCGGCTCGGGCGGCCTGGGCTAGGGAGGCGGCGGCGGCGGCGGCGGCGGCGGCGGCGGGAGCTGCCTCCTCTCCGGGCGGGCGGTGCTGAGTGATCTTGCGAACTGGGCTTCTGTGTAAACTGAGGCTAAACAAACACAGATGGAGCGCAGCGGGAGTTCTGCAGAAATACTGGCGGGGTGGCAGCGACTTCAGATGACACTCTGAGCCCTCCCGGGGAACCGGCAGCCTCCCGGGCTTCCCGGAGCCCCAGGCGCAGCTGCCCCGGGAGTGGGGGAGCGAGGGAGGGACCCGGGGAGGGAGGGCAGGAGGAGAGAGCGTGCAGAGCGAGCGCGATCGCGGCGGGCACGGGTCCCCGGCAGCCCCGCGCCCCTGCCCCACTCGCCCCGTCCGCGCCATGAAGCACATCCCGGTGCTCGAGGATGGGCCGTGGAAGACCGTGTGCGTGAAGGAGCTGAACGGCCTCAAGAAGCTCAAGAGGAAAGGCAAGGAGCCGACGCGGCGCGCGAACGGCTGTAAAACTTTCCGATTGGACTTGGGAGCGCCGGAGCCTGGCGCCACGGCCAGCGCCACCGCCGCCGCCGCCGCCAACGGGCTCCGGGACAGGACGCAGCCGTTCCCGACCGTCACCCCGGTGCCAGCCTCGGTGGCGCCGGCGGTTCCTCCAGGTGGAGGCACGGACACAGCCAGGGAGCTCAGGGGCATCCGAGCGCCCGAGGTCTCAGACGCGCGCAAACGCGGCTTCTCCTTGGGCACGGCGGGACCCGGCCTTCCCACGCCCCCGCCGCCCCTGGCGCCCCAGGGCTTGACACCCGGCGGTCCCGAAGCGCAGCCCTTCCGCGAGCCCGCTCTGCGTCCCCGCATATTGCTGTGCGCCCCTCCCGCGCGTCCCACTCCACCCGCGCCTCCCGCACCCCCAGCTGCGCCACGAGAGCCCCCCGCGCGCCCCGCGCCCCCCACGCGCCCGGGGGAAAGTTCCTACTCGTCAATTTCACACGTAATTTACAATAACCACCCGGAGTCTTCCGCGTCGCCTAGGAAACGGCCGGGCGAGGGGACCGCCGCCTCCACCGAGATCAAAGCCCTGCAGCAGACCCGGAGGCTCCTGGCCAACGCCAGGGAGCGGACGCGAGTGCACACCATCAGCGCAGCCTTCGAGGCGCTCAGGAAGCAGGTACCCACGCTCCGCCGCCGGGCAGAGTGGCCGCAGGAGTGGGTGGGTGAGCCGCCCCGGGGTTGGAGTTCCGATGAGGGCGACCCCGCAACGCGGGCAGGCTGGAGTCGTCTTCGGCGTTGGCGAGACAGCCAGGGATCGCTGGCCTAGACGCACCCCTGTTCCCCCGGGGTAGCCCGGTCTGCGCGTTTGACCCCAAGTCTCCGTCGTTGACTCGCACGCGGGCGAGTGTTTGTCTCCCGGAATGCTCGGTGCGGAATCAAGAGCGAGACGTGGGAATCTTCCCCGGCAGGGGAGCGGAGAGCGACCTTTCCGCTCCGCGCACTTGGCGCGCTTGCTTGGGGTCTCGGCCCCCTGTTGGGGGCACCACCGAGGCCCTCAACAGCACGGAGAGGCACTCCTCCTGGGGGTCCTGGAGTGTCAGCCCGTCTCCGGCCCTGGCTTCCATGTCCAGCCAGCTTCTAGGATCTCTGCACTCTTAAGGACCGGGGCTGCAAGCTCGGGGTCCTTCCCGGGGCGGCTTCGGGAACTGATCTGTGGGAACTTTCCCAGGAGATTCCTCTGCGGGGCACATCCATCACCTCTGCCCAGGAGAGGCTGCCTGGGAGGGTTCCCTTTAGTGGGGGTCTGCAGGCCTTAGCTCTGAGTAAGTCAAGGGCTCCTCCTTAGGGACTCGTGGGGACTGCCCTCACCTGACGGGGCCTGTTGGGGAAGCAGAAAAATACTTAGCTGGAGAATTACCCATGGTGGAGGGGGGCCGTGGACATTCCACTTAAGATCAGCGTGGCACTCCTCTGCGACTCTAGTTCCTCATTTTCTTAGAGAGGGGTGAGCTCTAAAAAGGTTGAGAGATGGGCCCTCCGATCCAGGTCGTTTACTGGGTTTCATGCATGGTGGATGTGATTGTTTTAATGGATGGAATTTTTGTTTGTTTGCCCTACCTCTGGTTAGCTGTTTGTCTCCTGGAAAGTTACTCAACCTCTCTGGGCTTTAGCCAGTCACAAACCGTTTCAGAAAATATCATTTTTTTTTTTTTTTGGCTCATACTCTCAGCACAAATTGGCCCCCGAGGAGAAGTGGCTCTAATGGCTTCTGAACCAGAGTGTCTCACCTGAGTTTGGGAGAAATGTTTGACCTGGAGGTGGGGTGGCTGTCACCACCTGCAGACACAGCAGCTGTTACCCTGGGCCTTGCAGCCATGGATTTCACTACAGGCCAGCTGCCGTGTGCCCACACACCCGGGCAGTGGCAGCCTGCAGGGTATCCTGCAGCTAGGTGAGTCTCTCCTGAACTAGGGAGTCACAGCTCCAGAGCCTCAACTCCCTTTCTCTGCCTTCAGCCTCTGCCAGGGAGAGTGTGTTCCGTGTCTCTTGTGTTCTGTGGCGTTGGTGACTTTCAACAAGGGATCCTGTTTTATTTGATCTTAATGTCCCTGTCAGGATCAGATAGACCCATTTATAGTAAGCAACGCTGAGGCCTGGAGAAGGTAGGAGACCTATCTAAGATCATCTTGTAGTGAGTTAGGGGTTAGCTGTCAGCAGTTTCTGGAAACCTTCTCTGGCTAAGATCTTCCTACTGGGTGGTGTCCTTAGTGACTCTGAGAGTCGAGCTTGTTCCTTCTGGTCTCCTTTTATTTCTGCCTTCTGTGGGGAAGTTCTGCACAGAAGGGTCAAGTTCAGGGTGTCTCTTCAGAAGGTGAGCTCAAGCATTCTCAGAGAGAGACTTTGTGTGCACACACGTAGCTAAATGCACGCACATATGTATATGTACATATACATGTGCATGTACCCAAAGAACACACAAAGACACGCCTCTCCTCTTCCCTTTGCCCAGCTCTAAGCATCCTGTCCTTTCCCTAGAAGGTCTGCTGGGCCCCCTTGCTGTCTGAGGAGAGAGATAGAGCCAGGGTCTGAGCCTATTCCCACCATGTGACCACCTCCACAGCTCCGTCTGGGCCATGGCGTCCTGTGTCAAGAGGAGCACCTGGGCCTCAGCCTCCTTGTGGTGCCTCCCAGCCTTGCCATGTCGCCTGTCCTCTCTGGGCCTCGCTAGATTGCATCATGATGTCGTTCGCACACCTCATGTGCAGCTCTTTTGCACAAAGGGAACAAAGTAAGGTGTGCAGTAAGGGACATTTCTCAAACATCTGCAGGGACCCCAGGACTGAACTGAGCAGGGTAAGACAAGACAGAATGGATTCTTTATCATTTTAATACTCCCCCCCCCCTTTTAGAGACAGGCTCTCTCTATGCATAGCCTTGGTTAGCCCACGACTTGTTATGTAGATGAAGTGGCCTGGAATTGTGAAGAGATCTGCCTGCCTCTGCCTCCTGAGCACAGAGAGTAAAGATGTGTGCCACAATGTTCATTTGAAAATTTTAAAATTATATGTGTGTGTGTGTAAGTCAGAGGACAACTTGAGAAGCTGGTTCTCTCCATCTACCAAGTGGGCCTTGGGGATTGAGCTCAGGCTATTTCCGACTTGGCCGCAGGCACCCACTGAGCCGTCTAGCCAGCCATTTAATTGTTTTGATGATGTCACAGAATGCATCAGGCTCTGTGCTCAGCCCTCCTGTGTTCTCCTTGGTTTTGTGAAATAGGTGCTGTCATCGCCTCCACCCCCCACCCCTGTGCTTCTGTGAGCCAGCTGAGGTCTTGTAGTGCGTCCGTGAGTCACTCTTCAGAGCCCAGTTTGGTAATGCATTCAAGGCCTTGTGCGGTCGCAGAGCTGTGTGGTCACCGCAAAGCCTGGAATGAATCAGGGTTAGCGTGTCTTTCCAGTGGCCAGTGCTTAACAGCTTTGCTTCTTGGCTTATCCACCAGCCAGGCCTCTGCCTGTGATTGCACTCTTCTACCCTCCGACCAAGGAGAAACAGGGGAGGGGGCTGTGTGACTGCGGGCAGAGGTGCAGGTGGGAGAGAGTCCCTCTGGTCTGGGGACGGGTGTGGGGGGCAGATGGTCAGACTACAGCACTTGCCACCAGGCCCAGCTGCACCCGAGCTCTCCTTGCTGCCTCATATGAAGGCCATGTGTGTGCATCTGGGCCTGGCCACGTGCAGGCCGCTCCCTGCCAGGTGGGAGGGGTCCAAGAGAAAGGCCAGCTGCACTGGGTAGAGGAGGGAAGGGCCTGAGCTGTGGGACTCAGTTTCCTGGCAGGACCCTCTGGTTGTGCCCGCCTTGGGGTGGCTTTCTTCTCTGCCTTGAAGCCTCTTGATGTCTGTGGAGGAGTGGCAACGCAGATAGCTATGGGCCCTTCGCAGCTGCCTTCATGGGGAGCCATGAAGGAGGAGCTGAGCAGCTGGGGCCCAGGCACCTCCCCCACCGTGCCCTGGGGGTCTCCAGGGCTCACCAGATTAATTCAAAGTGATCCCAGAAGGGCCCGGGGATGGTGGTCTCAGCTTAGCATCTCTTTGACTCCCAAATCCTCTGAGGTGGAAGAGACACAAGAGACCCCCAACAGTGTGTGCACTCCCCCAAGACAGGAGGGGGTGCAAGCTTACTTACACTGGAAGCACCACACAGTTAGCGAGGGGGGACAGGACTCTCCCACACCCCCAGCTCACAGCCTCAGGGGCGACTGTTTATTAAGAGGCCTGTGACATGGATATCTCTGGTCACAAGTTTGTAGGGATACTTACCATTGTGCTGACAAAGATACTTAGAGAAAGTGGCCGGATCTGTCCTGAGTCTGTCAGGCCCTGGGGGTGAGTGGCTGGGTCTTGTGCTCTCCTTTGTTTTGTAGACAGTTTGAATTTTAAAGGGCCTTTCGGAGTAGATCTGGCTTCTCCCCAGACATCTTGTCCCACAGACACGAGAGAATAGCTTCTCACAGAAGGATTTAGAACGCCACTGTGTGTGTGGACATTGTGTGCTGGTAGCTCTTGTGGGCCTGGGGGACTCTGAGATATCAGAGTGCAAAGGGCTTTGAAGGCTTTCCTGCATGTTCTGGTAGGTTCTTGATTTTGTTTTTGCATCCCCACCCCCCAGCCCCCAACACACGTGTGCACAGCAATCCAGTTCTGAGAAGTGGCTGCCTGGATGCCCACGTATCTGGTGAAGAAACAGGTCCCATAAGGCCACTGTCCTCAATGTAGGGAAGACATCCGGGGGACAGCCAGGCCCTCAGTCTGCCCAGCCAGCGTCTGCAGCAGCCAAGGGAGGGTCTATAGCTTAGGCAGTGGAGGAGGTGGAATGTTTGGAGGCGCTGGAGGACCTTGTGAAACTGCCGAAAGCTGATCTTTTGTGGAATTTAAAATCCAGGAGCCAGGGAGAGAGCTCAGTCAGGAAAATGCTTGCCATACAAACAGGAACATCTGACTTCAACCCCCACCTACCCACATAGAAAGTCAGGCACGTTGGCATACATATGTCTTCTCAGTACTGGGGAGGTAGACACGCAGTAACTCCTGGAGATTGATCGCCAGCCAGCCAGCCAGTCAGCCAGGCTGAATCCGTGAGCTTTGGGTTCAGGAGAGATGTAGATTAAGATGTAGAGTGACTGAGGAAGACACCTGGCACGGATTTCCAGCTTCACACGCATACTCGAACAGATGCACGTGTACCTACAAAGTTGTGTGCACAGGCAGAGCGAGGCCTTATGGGTGAAGGTGAGGGAGGTCCCTTTACCATCCGGAAACTGGAAAGTCTAGGTGAGGTGTGGGAGCCCGGTGGCCCTACTGACTCCTTCAACTTCAGTCCTTTGATCAGGGTAGGGTCCTGGGCAGTCACTGGGCATACGGATGGGGCTGTGACTTGCTGTGGATGCTCAGAGAGGCAGGGTACAAATCTGGGGTCTTCTGGGATCACCAGCCCCAAACTCTTTCTTCAAAGCCATCCCATCCCCACCTTAAGCTAATTGGAAAGAGCCGTGGTCAGATCATGACGTGAAAGCCCAGCACATTTCTCTTCAGCCAGGGAGACCGCTCGGCTGGGAGTCAAGTGCGGACTTCATCACCTTTTCCTCAGTGGGCTGCTGAAGAGATGGGTGTGGACAGTGCTTTCAGAGTTTGCCCACAGGGCTTTGCAGAAGGAGGCAGCTGGGGACCTTCTGCAACACGGATGTGTGTCCTCAAGGCTCAGTGAAGAGAGCATGTGTTGCTGCCCCTACCCTCTAAGGTTCGGAGAGGTGAAGGAAGGCATCTGCTCTAAACCATGCCGCTGAAGGTGCCTGGGATGTAAACCAGCTCTTCCTGTCTTACCTTGGCATCTTAGAGGCAGGAGCCAGTCACAGCAGCAGCCAAGCCAGGGTGTTTCTGTGATGGGCTGTAGCTGGCTGTTGGGCCCCAGGAGAATGCATGGTGGTGATTTGATGGAGTTTGTTGTTGCTGTTTATTGGGGATGGTATGTGCGTTTTGTTTGTGACAGGGTCTAATGTAGCTGAGGCTAGCCTCAAAGTCAATACGTAGCCAAGGGTAATCTCAAATTTCTGGTCCTCCTGCTTCTACCTCCCGTGTGCTGGGATCCCAGGTGGGCACCACTACTCCTGGTTTGTGCCTTGCTGGGGACTGAACCCAGGATATCAAGGCATGCTAGGCAAACACTCTACCTACTGAGGTATAGCTCCAGCCCTGGCACCAGGAGAATCTAGAAGGAGCCAAATCAACCAGAGATCCAACCTTGGGAGGAGAAGGGCAAGCCCCCCGAAAGAGCCACTGTTACCTTGGGAGCAGAGGAGTTGTCCTGTCGTGGTGCACCTTCCTCAGGCGCTGGGCAGACAAGCCAGGCTCCAGATGACTGATCTGAGGTTCAGAGTGTCACCTGTTCTCCTCGTGCACATCTGGCACATCTGGGACATTCGTCCTTTCTCAGGGCAGATTTCAAATAGGATAATGCCATTCCAGGCTGCGAACATGCCAGAGAGACAAGGCCTCAACTCCATGGTTTTCTTCCCGTTTGATCAGGAGGTGGACCCAAGCCGTGTCACAGAGTGATACAACTAGGACAGACTGGCCCAGAACCTGGCATGGCCTCATCTGTCATTCTGGGGCCCAGCACCTAGACCTTACTCAGAAGCCTGGATGTTAGGGAGCGCAGGTGCAGAGTTGGTTGTTAGAGACTTCCAGAATGATCTCTAAGTGACAAGAGACCTGGGTCCTCAGACTGCCTCCTTCCTGCAGACAGACGCCACCTCCTGGGTCAAGAAGAAGGGAGAGGTGCTGGACCTGCCCCGCCCCCCCAGACCCCCTTTCCCTGGCCCTGATCTTGTTTACTTGTTCAAGCTGATAACAGGGTTTTCTGGACTCTGACTGGAAACAGGAGAATCGTGTTGTTCTGCCAGCTTTTCTTGGATAGGTTTGCCCCTATGGCCCAGGGGAGGATGGGCATGTGGGTGGAGGGTGGGGGTGGGAGAATTAGCTTGCTCCTTTGCCTTACCTGCCCCCTTGTACTGTTTTTCTAGTCTCCTGGGTCCCGTAGGGTTAGAGGTGATTAGCTACTGTGCCCAGGTTTCTCACCTTCTCTGGAGCCTGTCTCAGGAACTTCTGCAATATTGAAAGTCATCATTTTGCTGTGGTCGGTTTGCTGTGTACAGTGTCATCCTCTGAATCCCCACTACCCTGTGAGGCCAGTCTTGTTCCCAGTGTACAGAGGCACAGAGGCTCGGAGTCAGCATGTCACTCACCCAGTCTGATGCTGGGCAGAATCAGAGCCAGGTGTTGAATCCAGGAGACAAAGGTATGTGTATGCTGTTTTTTTCATCCTCAGAGGGATGAAGTGTGTGTGTGCGTGTGTCTGGAGGCTAGAAGTGTCATTCCTGCTAGCTTTTTTTTTTTTTTAATTCAGGTTCTCTCCTCTCTGTGGTCTAGAACTGATCAAGTAGTTTAGACATCTGGCCAACAAGCCCCAAGGCGCTTCTGATTGTGCCTTCTCGGTGCTGAGGTTACACACAGCTACCATGTTGGACATTTCTAGTGTGTGTTTTAGGAGTTGAACTCTGTGCAAGACATACTGATTAAACTATCTACTCAATCCAGATAAAGCTTTTTTATTTTACCCTTTAAAAAAAAGATGTATTTATTTTTATGGGTATGGCTGTTTTGCCTGCAGATATGTCTGCATACCACATGAGTGCCCAGGACCTGAAGAGGCTGAAAGAGGGCATTGGGTCCCCTGGAACTGGAGTTACAGATGGCTTTGAGCTGCCGCGTGGGTGTTAGGAATCAAACTCGGGTCCTCTGAAAGAACAACCGGTACCCTTGACCACTGAACCATCCCTCTAGCCCCTTATCATTCTATTTTCAGTTATGTGCGTATGTGTCTGAGTGTGGGTGCACTAGGGCAGTGTCCCAGGAGGCCAGAGAGCGCCTTGGGTCCCGTGTTGCTGGAGCGACAGGCAGTTGTGAGCCGCCCTGTTTGGCTGCTGGGAATCCAAATTCTGGTTGCCCGCAAGGTCAGTGTGCTGTCTTAGCTGCTGAGCCATCTCTCCAGCCCCCTGATAACGCTTCTTGAACTACTGAATTCAAATTATCCTGGAGTTAACCCACTCACTGCCTTATGGACTCAGCCCTTTCGAAGCCTGCTCTGGGCAGGACGTGGATTATACTCCGAGGCTGGGGTCTTCCCCCAGCATATGCGGACACCGGTCACTAAGGATGGGGGCAAGAATGAGAGCTCAGAGATGGATAAGTGCCAATACAGCGACATTAAGCACAGGCTGCTCCTTGGTTTAGGGAAGGCGTGAGAAATCAGAGAAAGACCCTAGATGAAGCGCTGGTTAAAGTGAATGGTGTATTTAGGGCTTGTAGACAGAGGTAACTGCCTTGCTCATACCTAACGTGGGGCCTCCAGTAGGGATTTTCATTCTTGGCATTACTGAGCTTTGGGGCCAAGGAGTTCTTTGTTGGGGGGGGCATTGAGGATGCTGTACGTGGTGTGATGTGCAGCTGCATCCCCAGGTGTCCCCCCAAACCCTGCTGCTCCTCTGTGTGGCGACCAGGAATGGCCCCAGACCTTACCACCTGTCCCTTGAGGGATAAAGTCATCCCTGGTTCAAAACCACCGGCTGAAGAGCCCCTCTCTCAGGAGAGTGCACCCTGAATACTTCTGCAGAAGTTCCATGCGGGCCCTACAGTGGCTGGGGTAATGACTGGTGATACGGATACCATGTGTGGATACCGAAGAGCCATAGACGGGACCAGAGCCTTGGTTGTTGTTGGGGACATTTTAGCGATTTGGGTGAACAGGGCAGGGAGGAACAGGTCCATCGGTGAGTACTAGTGGGTTCTGGGGAGTTCTGTCCATGTTACAGCACCACACTCACTGTGCTGTGGCCTTAGCTCTTCGATGGTCACACGCACCTGGGTGTAGGGTGGACAGCACAAAGGAGGCCCTGCCCCCTCTCCCGGCACACCCCTCTACAATCAGTGAGTGCTTAGCTGCTGCTGAACCCCAGACCAGTGAATCAAGTCTGGTTGGGGCTGTCAGCATTTATTATGCACCCGTTGTGTGCCGTGCTTGGCAGTGACCCAGGTCCAGAGGGCACAGAGAAAGCGAAGAAAGATGAAAATGTATCACTGTTTTGTGTCTTCGTATCTGCACTGTTCCCCCCGAACATCTCCAGGGTCCCCGGAGGATGTGTGGCATCTTTAAAAAGCTGCTGTTTATTACTGAGTACGTGTGGGCATGGCACGCGCGTGTGGGCACGTGGGCTGCGTCACACACGACGGGGTCAGAAGGCAGGTTTGTACAATCGGTTCTCGCCTCCCACCTGTACATGGGTTCCAGGCTGGCCTCTGGCGGTGCGGGTTGCATGGTTCGTCTTTCGCCACCGGGCTGTAGCTCCAGCTCTCATCATTCTTGGGTCTAAATTCTTCGAAGGCAGGCCTGGATATTTGTTTATTTGTTTGCGTGTTTCCAGGCAGGATCTTGTTCTGTAGCCCTTAGGTAGTCTGGGACTCACTATTTAGAGTAGGGTGGCTTCCAACTCAAACAATCCTCCTGCCTTGGCTCCCCGAAGGCTGTGACTATAGGTGTGTACCTCCACACTTGGCTAGGAACTGTGTTTGTATTTTAAATTAATTGTTTTAATTGTTTTGAGACAGGGTCACATGTAGCTAGCTTTGAACGTACGATGTGACCAAGGTTGATTTTGAATGCCTGACCCTCTTGCCTCTGTCTGCCAAGTGCTAGGATGTATCGGTGTGCACCACCAGGCCCATGGGAGTGAAAGCTTTTGCAGACAACAATGGTGCTGGCAGCACTTTAGTCCCAGCACTCAGGAGGCGGAGGCAGGCAGAGCTCTGTGAATTAGAGGCCAGCCTGGTCTACATCATGAGTTCCAGCCCAGCCAGGGCTACATAGTGAGACTCTATTAAAAAAGTCTTAATTGTTGGAGCCTCAAGTATCCCACAGATAAGTGTCAATGAACGAATTAACATATGAAGAAAAGCGTTAGAGGTGCAAAGAATATCTGCCCCTCAGAGAGGGAGGACAGGGCTCTGTCAGGGAGGACATTTGTGGAGCTTTGGTGTGAGTTGGGCCTCATCGTCTTCCCCTGACAAACGGGAATTCACACACACCCTGGAGTGTGGGGACAGATGAGCTGCCATGTGGGCGTGCAAACTTCAGGTGCTTAGCACAGGCGTCAGGCCGAGACACAGTGGGCAGGCTGCCTCTACGGGTATTGAGGGATGCGTGGTCAGCACAGAGGCCTCTGCAGCTGTTCCTGATGCCTTCTCTGCCGTTCTCAGGTGCCGTGCTACTCCTACGGGCAGAAGCTGTCTAAACTGGCCATCCTGAGGATCGCCTGTAACTACATCCTGTCCCTGGCCCGGCTGGCTGACCTGGACTACAGCGCCGACCACAGCAACCTCAGTTTCTCCGAGTGTGTGCAGCGCTGCACCCGGACCTTACAAGCGGAAGGACGCGCCAAGAAGCGGAAGGTATGCACCTGCTCTCGGGCAGCGGGCTTAGGGGAGGCAGGGACAGTAAAGCTGGGACACCTTGCATGTGTCCAGGATTCCCAAGGGGCCAGAGAGATCAATCTCCTGGGACGTTCTGGTAGACACCCCAGATTCAAGAACCCTCACATCCCTGGGATTGTGGGCATCACGCTGCTGGGCATCTGTAGATAACCTGGAGTCTTTAGGTTTGAGTTTGCTTGTTGCTTAAATGAAGAAAATGGTCCATGTTTGAGGTCCTTCCTGTTCTTATGTGATCTGAGGCTGAATTATCCACACGGCCCTGACAGGTGTTACAAGGTTTCTGGGACTACATAGCAGCCCGGGAGAAGCCTACTGCGGGTCTGGGGAGCGATAGAAACTGTACGCAAAGGTGGATGACAGCTGTCCATGCATTCATTTATTCATTTTGGAGAGAGTCACCGAGCAGGTTGGACAGGAATAGGAACTGCCCTTGCAATGATAGGGTAGTCAGAAAGATATTCCTGTAGGTCGATGTGGAAGGAATCCTGGAGCCTGTCCTAGGCGGGCAGGGGAAGGCCAGATGGAAGAGTCACAGAGTAATTCTCCTGCCCAAGGGAGCTGGGCAAGACATCTTATTGGAAGTGGCATTTGAGCTGGGACCAGCAGGACGGCTAAGAGGCTGCCAGGCAGATGAAGCAGGGGACAGCCCTGGAGGCAGAGCGGACAGCCTGTACTAAGCCTGGTGTATTTAAGGAAATCTCTGGAGGAGGAACGGGGTTGGGCACAACCATATTTTCCTACATGCCTGATTCTTCGGGATACCCAGACGAGGGCCAGTACTTAGCAAAGTTCTGTAGCTGTTTGGACTCTGTTCTCCTGGAAGGCACAAAGAAAGAGAGTGGGACCCAGTCTTTCTGTGAGATGCCCAGAAGGTCCTGGGAACAGGAGCTGAGGACTCAGGCATCCTTCACCCAATCCTTCCCCTGCTCCCATCCTTTTGGCTGGCCCCTCCCCCAGGCTCAGGGAACCTATGGCTTGCCCCAGTTTCCTAGAGGCCACTGAGGCCCCAGTCAGGAGGCCCCTCCTCAGGGGGCACTACCAGCCCTAATTGCACATTGCATTCCTGGGAGTGATTTAGCGGGGCCAATTAGGAAAGGCCCTCATCAATGGGTGAGAGAGGAAGCACCACTGGCCACTCTGGGGCCAGTTTTCCTGCTTTCCTTGGGAGAGTGACATGGGTAAATGAAGGGGTGATTGATGGCTCCATGCTGTGCGTGCGTGCGCTTTGACAAAGGAGATTGGTAAACTCTGGGTGAACTCCCCTGGCATTCAGCTGTTGGTGTGTTTCCCTCAGAGGTGCGGATTTGCGCAGCATGGGCAGACTTCTTACCTTCCTCTCTCCTCTCCCCCCTCCCTGTGTCTTTACGCCCCCACACCCCCCACTCCAAGGCAGCACCAGACTCTCCCCTCGCTAGTCCTTTGATTAGAGTAGACAGTGCACTCCAGCCCCAGCCTGAGAGCTAGGGAAGAAAGGCCAGATGAGGAGATGGAGAAGAGTTATCCAGCAGCCCTGGCTGCTGCCAACTGAGAGCCATTTCCTAACCCTCAGGCTTCCTGGATAACTGGAACTAGTGGAGCACTCACTCAGGGCCTCTTCAAAGATGACGTGTTGCGTTCATGGCTCATGGGTTTCGAAAGGGAGGGCAGTCCTGCCTGCTTGGTGACTGGTTGGAGGATCCCTTCCCTTTGTTCTAGGGTGGGGGGTTTGCAAAGGTCCACACAGGAAGCCCACATTAGATATGTCCACCAGGAGTAGAGACTGGACTCTCATAGTCTCCTTGGCTCCTGTGGCCTCCCAGGCCCTGCCTCTGCCCACCTAGGTTTTTCTTACATGCAGAACCGCCTCTTTGAGAGACCTCACATGGCAAGAGGGGACAGAGGCTGTGCTCCAGCTCTGGGGCTTATTAGTTCTGCCGTGCCACAGCCTAGGACACTGCCAGGGCCCAAAGGACCCCTCCCCACCCCCTTCAGCAGGTATCTACCCCATACAGGGCGTGTAATCAGCGTAGGAATGCTCAAGCAGGCGACAGAAGGGCATCTCAAAGTCCTCCTCTGTGTACCTGTGTCTTATGCAGTACCCTCTTTGTAACAGACATGGGGATATACATACAAAATAGTGTGTCACATTGCCCCTGCCACCTAGTGGCAACAGGACATTGTGGCTGGAGGATTTGGAAGCCAACAGTGATCAGATTGAAAAAGACAAAATCTAATGAAGAATTCTTGTTCTTCACATGGAGTCTCCAGCCATCAGAGGCCATCAGGAAGCCATAGATAGAGTCTGTTTAGCAGGTGGGAGGTCTGGGAAGATTGGCCCAGAGCCCTGTCTTAAAGAGCACAAGAAGGTAAGATCTAGAACCTTCCATATGGGTATCTGCTTTGCCCTTTCTGGGTGGCTCCATGCCCTGGGCTTGTCATTAACGTCATCCCGAAGGAGGCCCTGGGATAGGGCGCAGAGGCCGCCTTGCCAAGCTCTGAGTGACATTGTGAGCGTACGTCCTCCACTTGGCTTCTGGGCCATTCAGGAACACTAGCGGTCCTTGCTGTTCTTCCATGGAGAATGAGAAGGCCATCTCAGACCCCCTCCTACCAAGGCTGCCCTTTCATGGGCCCGAAGGGGCATGGTTACCCCTGCCTTCGTCCCTTTCTGTTGCTGTAACAGAATACCACAGGCTGGGTAGAGTTCTAATGAACGGGTGTATTTAGCTCTTGACTCTGGGACTGGGGAGTCCAATAGTCCAGCGTTGGCTTCCAGATTTCCCTGCTTTCTCTAACCTGGCCAAGGGTATCATACACACAGTCAGACAGCAAGCATGCTAGCTCAAGTTTCTCTCCCCCTGACAAAGCACCTTGATGACTTCATCTCGTGTAATTAACTCCTAGAGGTCCCCATCCCCATGTTATCCGCACATGAGTGTTGGAGTGGAGTTTCCAGTACATGAAATTGGGAGCTCATGTTACCACCTCATTATAACTCATATGCATTAAAAATTAATACATGGAGGCAAGGAGGGACGTGTGCTGTGCATGTGGAGGTCATTCTGATGGCCCAGGGATCAAACCCAGGTCGCCAGGCTTGGTGGCAGATGCCTTCACCCTTTGAGCCATCTCGTGAGCACACTGACTCAGCTCA
Organism: Cricetomys ansorgei; assembly: GCA_026225945.1. Classification (NCBI taxonomy): domain Eukaryota; kingdom Metazoa; phylum Chordata; class Mammalia; order Rodentia; family Nesomyidae; genus Cricetomys; species Cricetomys ansorgei. The sequence continues at coordinate 1,498,612 of JAMJFZ010001195.1, read as the reverse complement.
TTTTAACCAGAGTTTAAAGACTTAAGTGGTGCCTAGCGAGATGGCTCACACCTGTAATCCCACCACTCTGGGAGCCAAGGCAGAAAGAGTGCCAAGAATTCCAGACCAGCTCTGGCTACAGAGTGAGCCCTCCTATCCCCTCACCCCCAAAAAGGCCCTACGTGGAAGAGTAGTTCTGATGTGGGACCACCAGGAAGGGTGGCGGGAGGCTGGAGGCAAGGGACTGTGGCTAAAGACTGCTGTGTCTGTGAACATGCTCTGCCTATGTGATGCCTGTGGTCCTGGCCACTGTGACTGGTGACAGTTTGAACTGGGGGATTGCTCCACGGGTGAACATGTCCCCAAGAGGCTGGGTGACCCTCCTTCAGGATGTCTGTCTGAGAGCCCAAGTCCAGTGGCCCCTGATACCAACCCCCACCTGTGAGCCACCCTGCCCCTTCAGGAGAACCGAGCCAACACCAGGTTTGGTTCACTCCCCAGCCCTCAGGTATACCTCTCTGTCCGTCACAGCCCTTCACCAGCTATTCTCCCGTTCTAGCTTTGAGTTTTCACGCCACTCATAAGCCCTAGCAGTGCCCAGAGCCCTATCAGAGGCCGTTCAGCAGGGAGACAGGACTGGAGGAGGGAAGGCTCAGGGGAGGGCTGTCCCCGCTCTGCTGTGCTGAAGAGAGAGCAGCTAAGTACCTGGCCCTGTGCCACGCTCCTGCGGCTTCTCTTTCTATAGTGGCAGCTTCTGGGAGCCTCTCCGGAGGAGGATGACAGCACAGGAAGGGGGACAGACTTGTTCCTTCACACCTGGCCTCTATGGGTCTTGCCCGACCTATGGAATAGGAGAGCCAGTACCTCCAATCTAGAACACCCTCTCGCAGGGAATTTAAGTGGCTCAGTAACAATGTCTGCTGCTAACATTGATGGAGTTTGTTGAGTCTTGGTCATGAATGGCCATTAAGCCCCTGCCAGAGTTGATCACAGGTGGTGGGGTGGGGTGGGTAGACGGGATAAGTAGTGATCCACTGAGGAACTTGGTTGCCAGCGTGCCTGGACTGCTAGGAGGTAGAGAGGCACCTTTGTGTGTGTGGGTGCTTGGGAGTCTGAGACCTCTCAAGCAGGTGAAGCTTTATTTAACCTTCTTCTGCCTGCTGCCACCTGGGAGAGAGGGGAAGATTTTTAAGATGATGGCAGGTGGTGGGTACCAGACTCTGTCTTTTGAAAGGTCATCTCAATAATGGACTCCTGCAATGTCAGTTCTGGGGACAGACCAAGGCAGATTGGTTTTGGGTGGTAGTCCGTGGGGAAGAGGGGAGAGTCAGTTGGTTGTTCAGAACTGCTTCCTCTCTAGGTGGCAGAGCTCTGGAATGTCCCTTTGTGGGCTGTTCATAGAGCCTGGGTAGGTGTGGTGTAGTCTCAATAGCCCCTCCCTGGGTGGATCCAGCTCCCCCAACTCTGTGTGGGTCTGAGCACCCACTGGGGGGACTGTCCTAACTTTGTCCCCAACCTGCAGCATAAGTGATCCTCTTACTGGGCCTGGTTCTCCCGTTCTGTGATGCCTGCCTCCTTCCCACGCGGAACTCGGGCAGGCCGCGGTGGCTCTCGGGTCCAAATCCTCCAGGCTAAGTCATTGAGTTAAATGCCATTTGCTCCCGAAGCCTGTGGAGCCATCTATGCTGGGGAAAAAAAAGAGACGCGGGTGGGAAACCACCGACCAGTTCCCCTCCAGTCATAAAAATGGATGCAATTTATTTTTTTCTGGCATTCCAATTACATAGATGTTTGTCGCCAGCTGTTCCAACATGGAGCGTTCTCTCTCAGCTGCCATTTCTCCTCTCACATTTGACACCACCGTTAGGCCACGAGTCTGTCCTGGCTTGGGTTGGAGGGATCGTTAGATGGGGTGCCTCCCAGGTGAGCTGGGCCGGTTTTCCTCACACGGCCTGCGATGTCCCCCGGATGGCCTCAGATGGGGTAGAGGCTGGGTGCTGCTGCCCCCAGCCCTGCGATCGGAACAATATACCCTGCACCCGCAGTGCTGGGAGGGAATGAAGACTCCGAGTCTTTATGTAGTAAGAGAGCAGCAATCCTGCATGCTCGGACATGAAAGTTGTCTGTGCTACAGGCATAGATCATGCTTGATGTGGAGAACCACCCCATGTACTCATTAGCCAGGATCCCTTCTGGAAACCCCTAAGCCTCGGTGGCCTTGGTCCTGATGCTGCGGAAGGGTGTCTGTTGGGATGAACCCGTGAGAGCCCTACCACACCTCCCATGAGTGCTGCCTTATCTGGCACTTTCAAGAGCGGGAATAAACAAAATGTATGGCTTCGGGACCAGACAAGGTTTTGAGTCCTGGCATTGGTACTTCTTCCTTGGTGACCCTGGAATTCTTACTTAACCTTGCCGGTCCCCCGGTCTCTCCCACATAAAGCAAAGAACACCTTCCTTTCTGCCTCACTGAAGGGATTAAACAAAATCATGTGTCAGAAGGGTGTGCCCTTTTTCGCCGAAAGGACTCTGAGTTTACAGCTACCAGGTGACAAGTTCGTATCCAGCTCTATGAAGGAATGTCTCAGGAAAGGCAGGTACTCAGAGCCGGCAAATGAGGGATTCTCCCATGTCTAGCATTTCAATCTGAAGCCTTGGCCCTGTCCTTTAAAGTGAGGCCAGCAAGCAGCCAGTCCATAAATCCTCGATTTCAAAGGGTGTGGATCTATACCAAGAAACCTAGGCAACATTTGGCACAGAAGAATGCCAACAAACAGACCACCATCAACAGACAGCAGCCATATGGGCAGGCCCATTGTGCGCCAGGCAGGCTCTATACCCCTTGTTAATAAATCAGGAGCATTGAAAGCCTCCCACCCCCACCCCCCACACACACAGAAGGGAAACTGAGGTCAAGAGAAGACCTCGGGGACATAGGGCTAGGAAGTAGGCTTTTCTTTCTTTGGTAGAAAACTGTAAACTCGTTCTCCCCCGAATCCTGGGACGACCCCCACCCCCACCCGGCTCGTCCTGTCCTGAGCCCTACACACTATGTAAATAGGCATCTGCAGTACTGTAGAGGTCCCATTTAGCTACAGGGAGCCAATAGCCCTCTGGTGGTGGTGAGGAGTGGGGTGGGCTGAGATTCAGGGTTGGGGGTGTGTGTATCATCAGCTCCAAGTACCCCCAGGGCTGCGCCGCCAGCGAGGCCTGACACCGGGTTAAGTCGCCTGGCGGCCTCCGGCTGCAGCTGGGAGCGCCGCCTGGTTCCCATTTGGTGCTGTGGTTTTGATTAGCTGCTGGGAGAGGCAGGCCTGCCTGTAAGTCTATGGGAGCTCCGCGGGAACAGCGGGTCCCCCCCTAGGCTGGCCGCCCCCCCTCCTGGCAACCCCAGACTCCAGATGTTCCGAGCGCTCGCTGGGAAGGCCTGCTGGCGCCACGGAGGGCAGAGGGCAGGGAAAGCACGCGAGCTGGAAGCCCAAGAACTCAGTCACCGCAGGCCTTGGCAGCCCGCCCGGCCCTCCGCTGGCACATTCCCCAGCTCTCCCCTGGCCATCTGTTCCCAAAAAGCCCTTTCAGAACCTCATCATCACTCAGGATGCAACAGCGCGAGCAGCTGGTTTGGAGGCGGCAGTGAAAACCGTGCAAAAGGTTCTTTGTGCGAGAGGAAACTCGCTTATGAATAACAGGGCTGGATGCCGTAAAAAGTTGGCGGCCGCGGGGCCGTGTTTCTCAGGCGCCGCTGCTTGCTCTTGACTTTTTATCTCTGGTTTTTATTCCCCCCACCCCCACCGCCTTTCTGGCTTTCGGTGTCGTTTCTTCCTCTTCGGACACCAGGTGTCATTTCTTCCTCCTCGGGAGTAACCTGAAGGCCACCTCCTTAGTTCTTAGGGTGCCATCAACTTTTTCTTTTTCTTTCTTTTTTCTTTTTCCTTTTTTTGGGGGGGAGTAGGTGGGGTCCTCAAGGCTGTTCACCCTGGGGATAGTGGGAAGTGACTGCTTTCCTCTGGTCTGGAAGAGACAGGCGAGCAGGAAGGTTGAACCGTCTAAGGGGAAGACATCAGCTGGGGAGACCGCTCCAACGCTAAAGGGTTTGCTTGCTATGTGAGTGTGAGCCTTGAGTGCGCCCACCCTGCACGCTCCTTGAAAGGCCCTGGTGTGACCCCTGGAGTGCGGCTGCATGAAATAGCAAGACCAAGGTTCAAGGGGAGACTCGAGGAAAAACCAGAAGTGAGGAAGATATCCTGGCATTAAAACCTTTGTCCCCTGCATGTGCCCCCATGGGTGAGCACACACACACATCTGGATCAGCGGGGCCGGGTCCTGACCTGTAACTGCAGAGGTCATCTCCAGAAGTGTCACTGTTGGAGCTGAGGAGGAAGGGAGAAAAGTCATCTGTCGTCACCCTGACTGACCCCAGCTTGTAGAAGAAGCAGGAATTGTGCCTGCAGGGGTTGGAGTGAGACTAGCAGAAGAGAGAGGACCCCCCCACCCCCACCCCACACACACCATGGGCTCCTCAGAGGGCAGCAGAGGAACGTTTGGGAGAACAGCGATGGCCATAAACACCCCAGTGCCTGGGCTCCTACAGCTGACTACAGCGTGACGTGAGGCCTTTTTAAAGAACCGGCTGCCGCCACTGTCGCCAAAGGCTTCTGGGACATGTCTGCTTCTGGGAACAGTCACCAGGTTGCCCATCCCAGTCTGTGGGGTCCTGGGGGCGGGGCTGGTGGCTGGGATGAAAAGAGAAGAGCAGGGCTTCCTGTCTTCCTGGTACCCCCTCTGGACAGGTGACAGGTCAAGGCTGCCTGATGGGGGTAGGGCAGGGTGCTTCTGGTGTCAGCAGGCGGTGATGGGGTGGGGTCAGGGGACAGGGCTGGGGTTTCCTTTTGCTTCCTGCACGTTCTCTGTACTTTTTTGTTACTGGCTGCCCCCTGACCCCAGCTGTCCCTTCAGACCCCAGTCCCTGTCAGCTCCACCAACCCCCCCACCTCCCCCTTGCTTTCTGCAAGCCTGCATGTAGGTCATCGGAGAGCATGTTGCATTTCTTCTGAGCTTTCTTCAAGCCCCTCACCCCTCCCCTCCTGCCTTACCTCTGCTCTCCTCCCACCCTCAGTTGGGCGGGCAGGGCAGGACCAAACGTTTATTTTATTATAATTTCAGGACCATTAATCTCCTGTCCGGAGGGGCTTGGCGCCAGCCCTTGGGTCCTCCCTGTGTGGCCTCTGTGGGGGTGGGGTGTCTGGGTCTCAGGTCTGGACTGGGTCTCAGTGGTACTTTGGGCACCATGTGACTTTGTTCAAGAGTCTCAGGCGTGATTGGAAAGATGGTTCAGGAGGTTAAGAGCACTGGCTCATCTTCCAGAGGACCAGGGCTCAATCCCCAGCACCCAGGTGGCAGCTTACAATTGTCTGTAAAATCCCTGTCCAAGGAGCTCCAAAGCCCTCTTCTGGCCTCTGTGGGCATTGCATGCATGTGGCTCCCAGACATTGGTTCAGGCTAAACACTCATACACATTAAGAGAGAAATAGGTAGATAGATATCTGGATGGATGGATGGATGGATGGATGGACAGACAGACAGATAGATAGATAGATAGTCTCAAGCTCATGCTGGGAGGTGCCCACCGAGTCTCTAGGGACTGATCAAGGATCAACAGTTCAAAGGATATAAATTTGGTTTGTGAATTCTGTTCCTCCCCCTCATTCTCCACACGAGAAGTTGGTTTTCCTGAGGCCAAGGGTGTGGAAGGTCTAGAAAAGGAGAGTGGTTACTGACCCCAGGTCCCCGGGGACAATGTGGAACTGGCCCAGCCACCAGTTCCTGAAATTTCATTTCAGAACTGAAATTTAATTCAGTTCTAGGTTTCCAGAGTACAAGGCTTGGGGAGGAGTTACCTGCCCACTGTTTAGCCCTGATCTCCCTCAGTGGAGGGCCTAGGGTGGTGGTACGGGTGAGGGAGTTGGCTGACCCTGGACCTGGTTGTCCCAGCAGGCCTGATGACAGATTCTAGGAGAAACCCTCCCCTCCTTGATCTCCAAGTATAAGTGTTCCTAAATGACAAAGTCAGGAGCCAGCCTCTCCTTTAAGACATTCATTCACAGTCTCCCCAGGCTTGTGCCAGCTGCCAAGCTGTTCAGACTCCAACAAAGCCCCCCAGGGCCATCCCAGATGCTCTACTGGGAGCCAGTCTAGTAGCCTTGTTCATTCATCCAGGACCCCAGGTATTCTCCATAGGCAAGACATAGGTCAGACTCGACAGGACACCTGGCCGTCCCCACCCCACCCCCACCCCTGCTGACTTAACCCCAGCCACCTGTTCCTAGTATCCCAGTTTTCTCAGAGCTCCCAGCCAGGAGGGCCTTCTCCCCAGCCATCTGATCCAGTTCTGCCTCATTCCCACCATAGTGAAAGGTTCAGCTCCTCCAGGAAGCCCTCCTGGATCCCTACTATAGTTTCCTTGTGGGACTTACAGTTGCTTTGGGAGGTCCAGGCTTCTTTTTCTTTCTTCCTCATGATCACATACTGGCTGCCATTGCTTCCAGCACTTCATCCCCAAGGGACATCCAAAAATCTGGGTGGGGACTAGACCAGGATGAAGGCTTTGTCAGTGCAGTCAATTCTGCCTAGATATCTCCTACCTTCCCTGAGCAGTTGCTCTCCTTGAGCGTGAGGAAAACATCAGGGCTTGTACCCTGGGAGGGGAGCAGAGTAGCCCCCACACCAGTCAGCCCAGGAGGGTTGACTCCAGTTGTAACAGGGTATTTTTCTTCTTAGTGGGGTCAACCAGAGTTATAACCTTCACCGCAGTGGCAAAAACCTGTTTCCCTGGCTCACTAACCATATCCTTACAAAGCTGGGGCCCCAGCCTTGTTTTCAGCAGCTGGCATTCGGGTCCGTGGAACACAGGTGGCCGGCTCTCCAGTGACCTTGCACCTCTGCACAGGGACTAGGTGTTTGGCAGTTTGCAGGATCCTCTCACAATATAATTTTCTTGGTCCCACCACCTTTTGGGATCTCTATTATTTAGGGGTGTGAGATGATACAAAGTCACCCAGGGCCATGGCAGGACAGGGCTGGGCAGGACCAAGTAGGCTGGTACATCAGGGTCCCAACACCCTTTGACACCTCCCACCCCGGACTGCCTATCGGTGTGGGTTCTGGGGACAGTCTGCATTTCAGCACAGCCATTTGTGCAGGCTCTGCCTTGGGCACTGCCTTCAGCAAGCAGCTTCTTCCTCCTGCAGTGCAGACACAGCTGTCCATGGGGCAGGGGGTTGGAGGGCACAATGGCCGTGAAAAGGTTTCCTCAACTGGAAGTCAGAAGGGATCCTGGAGGACTTGGCTGGTTCATCTGAAAAGTGGCCAGAAGAGCAAAATGTCATACTAGCCTGGGTTATGCCTGAGAACTTGACTCTGATGGAGAAAGAGAACTCCAGTCTGACTCTGTTTATTACTCTCTCCCCCATCTCTCTCTCCCCCTTCCTCCCCCCCCCACCTCTCTGTGGCAGGACTGCACATCTGTCAGGATCACACAACGGTTTCCTGCAGAATATTCCATTTTCTAAGGAGGGAGCAAGGTTCATTTCAGAAGGCAGTTAGTTGATGATTTGAAACATGTCCTCCAGAGATCAGGAGCCCTTAGAGAGGGCGGAGGCATGCAGCTGGGCACATGAGGTACCGCCACAAAGAACAAGCTGCTCAGAGCCCACCGAGGAACCTGGGGGTGGTGACAGGCATTTCTGGGAGTCCCCAGAATAGTATCCGTGCTTCACGCCTCACTTTCCAGCTCGCCTGTCCCTAACACCAAGAACAGGAAGGATGTGGGTTGGTACCAAGAGGGTTATTTGCAAAGCATGGACCACTTTGTACCCTCCCCAACACACACAGATTAATTTTAATTTCTATTATTTATATATACTTACATGTCGACCCTTGTAACCCAAGATGGCGCTAAACTTGCTATCTAGTGGAGTATGACCTTGAGCTTTTGATCCTCCTGCCTCTGTCTCCCCAGAGCTGAGATTACAGACGTGATCCAACCCATTTCTGCTATGCTGGGGATAGAACCAGGGCTTTGTACGGTTAAGGCAGTCACTCTACGAACTGAGCTGCATTTGCATTCCCAGCCCACAGAGCCTTACCTCTTCTTTTAGAACCTTGGGTAGAAAATGTTGAAGATGACCCAAAATGCCCTGCACTTTTATTTAGGACTAAATGGTATCAGTGTTCGTCCTGCCTGGCATTGTTCTAGACCCAAGATTACTTCAAAGGAGAAAACTGACTGGGGCCCCGCCCTGGAGATCAGAGCACAGAAGTGATAGCTAAAAATCAAGAGGAGAGCCCTGTGTGGACAGGAGTTTGCCGCACCTAGTATGCACGCAGACCTTAATGACCGTGATTCTCAGTGCCTGGGGTCTGAGCAGCAAAACAGAAACAAGACGTTGAAGCAAGGCTGGCCCTGGGAGCAGGTGCAGAGCTGACCAGTGGCCATACTGCCAAGGAAGAAGTAGAAATACAACGATGAGGAGTCCAGAAGCAGAGGCCATTTAGTGTTGGGGCAAAGGGCTCCATGAATGGCGGGGACCCAGGGACCTCTGCAGACAGGTGGCTTGACCTTGAGTTGTCCAGGAAGAGGTTAACTGACTTGCTCAGGCGCACAGCTAGTAGAATGGGGATCTCAGAACTCAAACACGGACCCACCGGCTGGCACCTTTAACCGCTGTGCTGGATTGCCCGCTGGGCGGGTGGCACACACATGTGGGGACGTCTATGAAAGGAAGGAAAGAGCCGTTTCCCTCAGCTCATTCTCTGCCTTTCCTTTGTATAGCTAGAATGTATAGCTCCTTTTATGGTGTGACTGATAGGGTGCGAGGGAACAGAGAGGCCTGAGGAGAGATGTCCGCACCTGTGTCCACATCCCACAGTAGCTCCAGACTCTAGCCAAGGCACGGGCTCAAGGGTATTAGAAGAGACAAGGGAAGGGGGTCTCTCTTGTTAAAACTGCACTGTGGGGCTACGGATAGTTCAGTCGGCAGCGCTCGCCTACAGAGTGACACCCTGAGCTCCGCCCCCTGTGCACCATAAACCAGAAGCATTGATTCAAGCCTGCAGTCCCAGGACTTGGGAGCTTGAGGCAGGAGAAACAGAAGTTCAAGGTCGTTCTCTGCTATGTAGCAGGTTTGAGGCTACCCTAGGCTATCGGTGAGATCCTGTCTCGATGAGCAAATAAATAAGGAAATGAAAGCAAAACAAAACACTGTGTTTGCATCCATCTGCCTTTGCTGAAACTGCTTCATTATTTGGGCTGCTTGGGGACCCTGGCCTTTCCCAGATGCAAGACGCACACACACACACACACACACACACACACACGGGCTCCACTGGTGTCGCTCTGTGCACAGCAGGCTTCCCCATGTGTCTTCTGGTACAGACAGAGATTTTTGCAGAGGCCTCCTGGCCAGCATGAATTGGGTTTATCTCGTGTGTGTGTGTGTGTATGTGTGTGTGTGTGTGTGTGTGTATGTGTGTGTGTGTATGTGTGTGTGTGTATGTGTGTGTGTGTGTGAATGTGTGTATGTGTGTGCATGTGTGTGTGTATGTGTGTATGTATGTGTGTGTGTATGTGTGTGCATGTATGTGTGTGTATGTGTGTGTATGTGTGTGCATGTATGTGTGTGTATGTGTGTGTATGTATGTGTGTGTATGTGTGTGCATGTGTGTGTATGTATGTGTGTGTATGTGTGTATGTGTGTGTGTATGTGTGTGTATGTGTGTGTGTGGTGTGTATGTGTATGTGTGTGTGTGTATGTGTGTGTATGTGTGTGTGTGGTGTGTATGTGTATGTGTGTGTGTGTGTATGTGTGTGTGTGTGGTGTGTATGTGTGTGTGTGTGTGTGTGTGTGTGTGTCCCGCGTCACTTTGCCGGCAGGATTGGGAAGGGGAGGTACTGAGATGCAGAATAACAGAGTACTTGCCATCACAGGGCAGATGGCTCAGGGACCCGAAGTCCCACTCACTAGTGAAGAGACAATGTCTGAAGGTCAGGGCCAGGACCTGCATGGCTCTGCTGTACCCTAGAAGCATAGTGAGTGGCCACTGACCTGGGGTGGGGGAGAATGTCTCTTAGGAGATACTGTGCCCCTCCCTGTCAGACGATTAAAACCGAGCCCCAATAAATTGGAATTTCCCCAGTTGTCTCATGCTGGGAAAAAGAAAGAGATTAGGGTGTGTATATACATACAGGGTGTCTGTGAAGTTGGGACCACTTGGGAAGACCCAGGAATGGGGCTTTTCTATTTGGCTAAGCTCTGTCCACCCAGCTCTCTTCCCATCAGGCCTGATGTTGCAGGGTAAAGCTCCCAACCCTCCAGGGCTGCTGGGAGGGAGCCTGCAGGATTAGAGGCAGCTGGGAAGCTGCAGCTGCTGTGCCCGATAGCCTTGCCTGGACCAGCCCTGCCCTTACAGGGCACCAGACCAAGAAAGACAGATAGACTGACAGACACAGAGACAAACATAGAAGAGGCCAAGAAAGAGTTGGCTCAGGGAGACACAGGCAGAGCTCTGAGGGAGAAACAGATCGGCAGCCAGCGGGAAGGCGTCAGCATGGCGTGGCTGTCCCCTGGAGGCCCTGGGGGCTCCTTGTAGGCTCTGGGCCTGGCTTTGGGTGTGCCAAGCCTCTCCTGCTGCCAGCCAGGAGAAGGAAAAGGCTGAGGCCTTGTCTCCCAGGAAGAGATTGCACACAGTTATGACAGCTTGCCAGACGACTTTTTAGGGGAGAGACTGGAGCTGAGGTAGTGGTGATGGGCCATTCCTTAATCAGGCCTGCTCTGTTATACTTGCCTCTGATTAACCCCGAGCCTCATATTAGTATCCTTCAAATAGATTTGGGGGCCATTGAGCCTTCATTTCTCTTCCCACCGTAGCCACATTTAGTAAGTCTCCCCGCCCCCTTTCTCTCCCTCCCTCCCTCTCTCTCTGTCCTTCAGTGTCACTGTTTAATTGGCCCAGTGAGGGCAGGTGGCGGGAGCCAGGGCCCAGGCTCTGTCTGCAGCAACTCCAGAAGCAGGCTGACGATGCAGGCTTCTGTTCCGTCCTCTGTGGAATGGACGTGGCGACACCCATGTGAAGAGGGTTGACTCTGTCGCTGTCACAAGGGAATGAAATGAGTATCCTGGAACACGGCCACTTTTCTAAAAAGATGGCCCTGAGCCCCAATTCCTCACTTTCCTGCCAGGCCATGGGAAGACCAGGGTGCGCCCCGTGGGAGTTCAATGGCGGGGGCATACAGCCCCAATAACAGTAACCCAGGCTACAGAAGGGTGGAGGGAACCGGGAAATACACTGCTTTGGGAGTTGGGGGCATGAGTGTGGCCTGGAGCAGACCCTCAATATCTTTGGGGGGGGGACCAAGCTCCCAGAACACAAGCTATGGTCCCCACTGGAGTTTGTGTGGTGACAGGTGGAATAATTCCACCAGTCTCCAAAGCCAGCAGTCAGTGAATGCTGGTCCAGGTTGCCTAGGGCTCAGCTCGACCTTCGCCATCAGCACAGGGAGGGGTCTTGCCGGTCGCCTGGCCTCAGCTCCCAGCATTGTTTTAGCAGCTGTTGCTTCTTACCGCCAGGGAAGTCCCTCTCTTTACCATTCCCTGGCTCCATACCAATCACTGGCTTCAGCAAATGAAGGGTTTCTCTCAGTCTCAAGGCCTGGGACCCGTGGGTCACATACACAAACTGGACACTAACTATGCAGGACAATGTCTTTCTCTTTGGGGGACAGTGCTGGGAAATACAGAGGACTGGGCAGAGTGGGCAGCTTTTGCCTGAGGTGAGACAGGAGACAGGGCAGGGCCTCCAACTTGTTGCCTGTCCCCAGCTATTTGATGGCTCAATACACCTGGTTGAATGAATAGATTCTCCCTGCGCCCAGCTTCTGGCTCATAAAGGCTTGATCTAAGACTTTGATGCCATTCGGCTGCCAGGAGCTCTGAAGATCCTCCCAGCAAGACACAGGGGGCACTGGAGACTCCTGCCATGTCTTGTCCCCAGCAAACAGCAGCTAACTGCAGCCGCTCCTGAATTTCCAGCCTGCCTCTTGGTGTCTAGGTCAGGTAGGGCAGGAGTGGCTGGTGATTGGTTGACTCTTACCTGTTTCTAGTTCCCTGGGAAATTTGGAGGTTAGAAGCCCATGGGCTCAGAACAGATCTGCAATTCCCAGCCCAGAAAAGATGTGAAAACAGATCTGGGCCAATGAGATGGCTCAGCAGCAGTTGGTCTCTGGCCTGCACGCACACACACACCCATGCACACTAAATAAAGACAGAGAGAATGAGGGCCGAGGAGATGGGTCAGCAGTTAAAGGTTGCCTCAGAGCCTGAGGACCCCAGTTCTACCCCAGAAGGAAGGAGAAAACCAACTCCTGTAAGTTGTCTTCTGGCCGCCACATGAGCCCTGTGGCGTGTGCACCCCACCCCCAAGTAAATACTAAATAAATAGATAACTTTTTTTTATTTTGGTTTTTGGAGGCAAGGTTTCTCTGTGTAGCCCTGGCTGTCCTGGAACTCACTCTGTAGACCAGGCTGGCCTCCAACTCACAGAGATCCGCCTGCCTCCGCCTCCCGGGGGCTGGGATTAAAGGTGTGCGCCACCACAGCCCGGCAATAAATAACGTTTTTAACTGAGGGCGGGCCCCACGGTCGACCTGACTAAGCAGCAGCGGCAGCCGTGGCGGCAGCAAGCATGAAAGGTTAAAGGACAGCAGCAGTACGGTTCTAGAATTCTCCCACCTCTCCGTTTTTCTAGGTGCTCGAAATCTGCCTGCTCTTTTTAGGATATTAGTAGTAATGGTAGTAGTGGTGGTGGTGGTGGTACACTTGTCCAGACTTCAAACCCACGGGGCGCTTCTTCACGAATATAGAAGAGTGTATTGACATTGCCTCAATGTATAAAGACAAACAATTTGAAAAGAGTGGAAAATTGATTCAGTGGGTAAAGTGGACATTGTCGATGAACAATGACTTTTCGAACTTAGGAGGGGGAGGGAGACTGGAGAGGTGGCTATGCGTTTACGAGCACACTGCTTATTCTCACAGAGGATCCAAGTTTGGTTCTTAGCTCCCACGTGGCGACTCACAGGGTTCGTGGCTCCAGTTCCAAGACCTTCTTCTGACCTGTGTGGGCACCAGGCACACACGTGGTACGCAGACATGCATGCAGGCAAAGCACTCATACATGTAAATGTGCGTGTGTGTGTGTGTGTGTGTGCGTGTGTTTGCGTGCCTGTGCGATGGCGTATATGTGGAGGTCAGAGGACGGCTTGTGAAAGTCAATTCTCCCCACCACAGGGCTTCTAAAGGTAGACCCAGGCTGGTCCTCAGGCTTGGTGGCAAGCACCTTTTCCCTCTGAGCCATCTCGCTGGCCCGAAATCAACTTTTAATGTCCCCAACGTGACTGAATTACCCTGCATGGCACAAGCAATCGAGAGAAGAAAGCGAAGGACTGGAGGCCAGAGACGCACAGTAGGCCGAGGGGAGAGGGGAGCAGACCGGAAAGGACGAGTGAGTCGGCCGAGGTGGCTCGAGGGAGAGGGGAAAAGCACGCTCTAAAGGGCGGCCATAGTCACAAACGGTCGACATCCCACCCGAGAACGGAGGAGCGTTCCCGTGGGACGGTTCCCTGAGAGGAGTCGGCCCTTTCTGTAAGCGTTTACCAAGATGGTCCTGGGCGCCCTGGCGCCGGCGGGGCTGGTGTTCTGACCTCAGATAAGTGGACGGGTGCAACCTCCGTGTGTGGTGGTCTCATCCTCTCTGCCGCACTGGCCGGATCCTGGCGATCCGACACGCTGGAACGGCCAGGAGCGATACGCAGTTGTGTTTGCTTCCTTGCCTGCTCCCACGTCCGACTGGTCCAGAGGAAGAGACCAGCTGAAGACTGAGGCTAGGCCGGCCAGCTTCCCTTGCTGGCCTGGGGTAGGATGCTCAGAGCTGGGCATCAGTCATCAGCTCAGACCGAGCGCTAGCAGGGCTTGTAGCCGGAGCCAGGTTGCCCTGGCCACCTTCACAGTGTGGCTTGGAGAATGGCTCCGGCCCTCCCCTCCTCCAGACCACAGTCAAGCTGGATGAGGAAGGAACTCCAGGCTCAGGCCATGACAGGGCCCGCCCAGACAGACGGCCCAGGGATGAGGGATGACGTGGCTGTAAACCATGCTGTGGACCACAGACCCAGTGCCATCCCCATGGGTTTCCTCTCTGCTTCTTAATCCTTCTCCTCAGACTCAGTAACAAAAAGCAGATTTCTACTGGGGCCAGCCATGCACAACCGGCCGGGAGAACGTGAGCCCGGGATTTACCACATCAAGATCCTGCCGGCCTCTCACTTTCCCTTTGCCTTGCTTAGCCACCATTAGCTGGACAGCCTTCTCCCCCGTAGCCTGGCTCCCTCACCCTCCTTGGACCCTGCACGCAGCCTGGCTCCACCTCTTATTTTGGATTTTGGACCACATCTTGGCTACGTTCCTGCCAGCGTCCTGGGGCCTCCACGGCAAGATGCTCGAGGGTCTGTGGTTAGCAGCACTCCAGACTCATGGTTTGGCTCCTTCCCTCTTTCTCTCCAAGGCCAGGCTTCAGTAGGAGCAGCTTCTGTTGGTAGGAGAAACAGGGCAGACCCGGGTTCTAATCCTGACACTGCCGGTGTGTGGCACTCCCTCCCTGCTCTGCCTGCAGTAACTCCCACTTCTGAAGGGCCCTGGCATGTCAGCTGTGCCTGACAGATGGTTTGCTTTAGCCTCAGCACGAGCTGCTTGTTCAGGATTCTCGTAGAATGGGGAGGCGTGCTATACCAAGGTCTTTGAGTACTTTTCTACGTTCTGGGTGGATTCTTGGATTTCTCGGAAGCCTTTGCACTCATTCTGACCCCCCACCCCCACCCCACCCTGGGCCTGATGTTCCAGTGTGTTCTTGGCTTGTCCTCCTCTCATGTCCATTCTTGGAAGCTTGGGACTCACAGACAGTCTGACCCAGTAACCCATGGTTCTCAACATGTCCCAGGTTCCTCAGTGAAGGCAGCACAGTAGGACTCTTGGGTTCTCCGGGTCTCCTCCTCATGATGTTCACATACACAGAACTCTGTTGATTGGTTTCTGGGTTAGGAGTCTACAGGGCCGTTCCCGATTCTGCTTGGGAAGGGAAAAAAAAAAAAGGAAGGAGTGGATTATTGATCTCCTTCATCTGAGGTATCTGTCAGAGGTGGACACCCAGGATAGACGTGACCGGCCGTGGGCCACAGCTAGAGTGGGCTGCAGGATTTAGAGTGGCATGCTCTCGTCTGAACAGGGTGGAGAGGTGGGGAAAGTCATGAACAGGCAGTTATTCCCGTGGGAACCGACCAGCCTGCGAGGGAAGGCCGCCATTCCAGCGTCCCACGGGAGCAGAGCTGACGACTCACGAACCTCAGTTCTGAATCTGGGGCTCATGACGTCAGCACCAGGTGTCCCTGGGCCTCAAAAGGCTTGGCTTCTTCAGTGCAGAAGAGTTAGTGGAGGTGGAGAGAAAGGGCAGCACGTGCTCTGGGGCAGCTGGTCTCGGGCCCAAATCTGGACCTGTTTAACTGGAACACTGCCGGGAGGTTTGGGTCCAATGTCCCATTGTGGGCAGCTATGACAACTAAAAGTGTCAGCATCCAGCTTCAGGGTGAGCAGGCAGTGTTGCTGATCATTTCTTTCCCCCCCAGGAGTGACCTGCCACAGCCTAGACCGCGGACACTGCTGTGGGCCTGAGGAGAAAGAAACTGAGGCCTCCAAGGCAGCCAGCCTCATACCTGGCTTCTCCAAGATGCTACCAGACACTCAGCCCACTTCTGCCTCTCAGGGTCACCCAGGACCAGGACGAGAGCAGTCTGCCTCCCTCCCAGTCTCCTGCCGTCCTCCAGCCATCCAGGGTTACTTCAGATTTTGCCTTCTGCCTGGCAGGGCGGGCTATTGCCAAAGATTCTACAGAGATTGTGTGAGGAAACCATGGGATGAATCCCCAACAGCTCAGAACCCTGCCGAGTCCACCACAAGCCAAAGATGGATTAGCACTTCTGCCAGGATCTCATGCAAGGACTGGACATTTGGTGACCCTCAGAAGCACTTATCTCTGAGCCAGTGCTGGGCCTGAGCCGGCTGGTACAACACGCGTTTTCTAGGGCCGTGACAGGCGGGCTGGGTGCCCTGGTATGGTGGAAGGTAGGGTCTGAGATCCTTAGCTACCCAGGCTTCTGATCCCATTCTTGTTATTCTTTGAGTCCTGGCTCCTTCTTGGACCCCCAAGGGGAGGAGAGAGAGCGAGAAAGTGAAGAAGCCACACGGCTCCCTACCCCACCCAGGACATGCTCCAAGGCAGCCTGTCTGAGGGCCAGAGCCCAGCCCACCAGGTGCCCCACCAGTAGCCAGACTCAGGCTAGCACACAAGGTAGCACCCTGCTGGAGGTCAGCTGCCTGTGGACAGGCCAGACAGGGGGGCTTCGGGAGGAAGGGACCAGGGGAATGGGCCAGTATGTGGGAGAGGGGGCGTGTTCAAAGCCAAGGCCTGCTCCTTGTGCTCCAGAAGCCAAAGCTGTTCACATCTGTGTGCAACCATCTGCTTCAAATTGAAGTAAAAGCTGCAACATATAAAGAGAGTGCTTGTGTTTTGAGTGGACGCTGGGGGTGAGCAGGACATTGGGCGGTCATTATCTGGGGGCTACGAGGGAGGGGTGGGGAGCCCTTCAGAGTCAGCATTGGTGAGGGACCCCCACCGTGACCTTAGACTAGACTGTGCTCAGGAGAGCTGGCACAGGTCCTGTGAGAAGCCCCCTCTACTTCACCCTTTACTTAGCTCCTGCCACAGGTTTTGTGAGGCCACGATCACTTTTCAAGTCATTTTCCAGATGTGGAAAATAAGGCCCCAGGAGACAGGGCCAGTCATCCACGGAGACAGTCCTCGAATCCGGATGGCCGGGCTCCAAGCTCCATGCTCTGAAGTCCTTTGCAGTCCCAGCACAGCATTTTTGGGTGGCCTTGTTTCTTCCTTTTGCTTTGTGGGTCGTAGTAGGATAGACACAGGCGAGGGGAAGAGAACCCAGTAAAACGGGAAGAAGTCTTTAATCCCAGCGCTTGGGAGGCAGAGGCAAACAGATCTCTGTGAGTTCGAGGCCAGCCTGGTCTACAGAGTGAGTTCCAGGACGGCCAGGGTTACAACAGAGACACCCTGTCAGGAAAAAAAACAAAAACAAAAAATAAGTAAATAAAAACAAAAAAAAGAAAGAAACAGGAAAGGACTGTTGGGGTGTTGGTGACTGGGTGGGCAGAGCGTGATGTTGGCTTGGGCGTCACCTCAGGGGACGGTAGTATGCCTGATAGAGTTTTCTCCTTAGTTTCACTGTGTGTCACACTCACCTCCATGTCCAGAGACCAGACACAGAGCGACAGAGCCACAGCGGGAACCGCGCTCCGACCTGCAGGAGCGCACAGCCAGTGCTTCCGTGGTCCTGGGCGGGGCAGGGCGCCACGGCTTAGGTTAGCTCAGGCCTCCTGGGCTGGGAGAGATGACTCTGGTTAAGAGCACTTGCCTTTCTTGCGGAGGACCCGAGTAATGGTCTCTGTTCCCACACTGGGCAGCTTGCAACAGTCTGTCGCTCCGACATCGGGGGCTGTGGCGTCTGCTGGCGACTCGACTCACATGCAGATACCCACACGCAGACCCAGAATTAAAAAGAAAAGAAATCTTTAGAAAGGACAGACATGCTGCAGGCTGCTCCAACGTGTCTGAAGTCTGCGGCATCTACCCAACTTGTGGCTCCCTCTCTGGCTGGGTCGCAGAGTCTCCTCCCAAGACTGTCAGCCGTTCTTTCTCAGTCATGTCCCCGTTTCCCTTTCTGTGGTTTCCCATGGAACAAGGTCCTTTTCTGGAACCCCATGCTTGCAGCAGTGGAAAGAGTTCCGTTCGGTTCTAACTCTCCGTGCACGTCTGCCGCCAGGCCTCTGGCCCCCCTGGGAATTCTAGTCCTCTTGAGCCAGACCCTGGGGCTGACAGAGGTCGGACTCACCCAACAGCAATGGCCTGGGTGCATTCCCTTCTATCACGGGGCAGAACTTTCCTTCCCTTTCACATAAAAACATCACCCCACCCTGGGTCCCTGGGAAGCAGGCGCAGCCCACTAGTGTCCCAGGTTCCCGACAGTTCTCAGGATACTGACATCCGGAAATCTCTGCCTGTGACCTCTTCTTCAGCTGCCTCTTCCTGCCAATTTCTTCTCTACCCTGTGTCCCTGAAACAGGACCAATACAGGGCAACAGTATGGAGGGGCGTTAGTTTTTGCTTTCGTGATAATGTTCACGAATCACAGTGAGCAGAGTATTTCCTTGACGTCCCCATTTATGGGGCTCTTCTTATCACACTTCTGGCAGTTCTGATCACCCCCCTTTGTCAGCACCCCAGACTGCATTTCTGGGCTGTGACTCACCCTAAGGTTGTCCTACAGCTGCAGTTGAAAGCCGGTCTTTTTCTTTATTCTAACGTTCTACACCCAAAAGCAGAACTATAATGTACAGTGACCAATGCATAGGTCACAAGGCAGGAGGGTAGCCAGCATGGCTAGTCCCCTGACTCAGCTGAGCGAGGGTCTGGGTCTGGTCTCCAGGAAGACTGAGGCTTCCCCTGGGCCAGCCACATTCCCACTCCCAGGTACCCTGTACTGAAGACTGGTCCAGAGGCAGCAATGGGCCACAGAGGGAAGGAAGGGACAGGGCAGAGGATGCCCCCTCCCCAACATGCGGAATCAGCTAAGACCCTAAACCATCTTCAAAGCCATCTGGCCCACAGACAGCATGCCTTCATCCTCTGGGATTGCATTTTCCGCCTTAGAACAAGAAGTTCCCAGTAAATTTCCCCCCCACACACACACAGAGGCATGTAATATGCACCACATGCAATTTGTGTGTACAAATGTGTGCCTGTGTGTGTATGCATGTGTGTACATGTATACATGTACACAGTATGCACGCACATGTGTGTTCATGTGTGTGTGTATGCATGTGTGTACATGTATACGTGTACACAGTATGCACGCACATGTGTTCATGTGTGTGTGTATGCATGTGTGTACATGTATACGTGTATACAGTATGCATGCACATGTGTGTTCAGGTGTGTTGGGAGGCCTGAAGAGAGTGTTGGATGCTGTATATCACAGGCCACCTTATTTCTTTGTTGCAGGGGTCCCGCTGAACCTGGAACTTTCAGCTCCAGCGTCTTCCTTGCTCAGTGCTGGCGTTCAAGGAATGCCAGATCGTGCCCAGCATGTTTTGTGGGTGCTGGGGGGGCCGATTCCCAGTCCTCATGCCTGCTCTCCTAACCACTAAGCTATCTCGGCAGCCCCCACACATCCTGTTTTAGAAATAGTAAAGAACTAAGGGCCCGGGAGTGGCTTGGTTGGTAGAGTGCTTGCCTAGCATGCATGAAGTCCAGGGTTTCATCCCCGGCACCACATAACACGGATGAGAGAGCTCATGCTTGTAATCCCAGCTCTCCAGAGGAGGCGGGGAGAGGGCCAGAAGTTCAAGGTCATCCTTGGCTATGAAGTGAGTCCCAGACAAGCCTGGGCTACGTGAGACACTTTCTCAGACAAAACAAAAACGATGCTCCCAGTCCTCTGGTGGAGACATCTCCCAGTTTCCTTTCGAACACCAAGAATAACAACGCTGGCCCTTGTTTTCAGAATAAAAGTCAGGGCAAGGGGGTTTCACAAAGATCTTAGTGCCTGTTTCAGGTGTGAGGAAATGCCTAGAAACCAAATACTGTAATTTGGCCAACAGTGCCAAGGTGACTTAGACAGGGCCTTTTAAGACTCGGGGCTCCGTGGTCAGATCCACGGACACCACAGCACGGCCACCTTTTCACAGAAGACTTGGGAAATTCCCACAGCAGAAACTTTGACTTTGTGAGCCGAGTGCCTCTCGGGCTTATTTAAGCAGGCATTCTTCTCACAAATTGTTGTGAAGCTGGGGACACTGCTCAGTGGTCAGGTGCTTGCCTAGCACACGTGACTTCAGATCCCATAGGACACTTGGTACTGTGGTCCTGGCAACCTCAGCTCTGGTGTGCTTCAGGGTTACCTGAAGGGTTACTCAAGAGCTAAGCCTAAGGGAGAGAGACAGAGAGAGACGAGAGAGAGAGAGAGACAGAGACAGAGACAGCGAGAGAGACAGCGAAAGACAGAGAGACAGAGACAGACAGAGAGACAGACAGAGATAGAGAGACAGAGACACAGACAGAGAGGGAGAGAGAGAGAGACAGAGAGAGATAGAGACAGAGACAAACAGAGACAGAGACACAGACAGAGGCAGACAGAGAGAGAGAGAGAGAGCACTATCCAGAGCGTCTCTAGAGGAATCACTCACAAACGCTCATCCAGGCGGAGGAACGGCTCAGCAGCTGAAGTCTCCACTGCAAGTCTGACAACCCAAGTTTGATTCCTGAGTTGCACATGGTCAGAGAGAAAAAAAAAAAATCTTTTTTATAAAAGCCCCTCTCCGCAGACCTAGACCTTAAACTTCATACCCTCTGGACCTTCCTGGACCCTTTCCTTTTCCTTCACAGCACAGTGACTTGTGTGGCTACCGTCCTGGCTCAGCCAGGTAGACTGGGCAGGAAGAGATACGCCTGGCTTGTCTCCCTAGGGCAGGACCGGGGTTGGGGGTGGGGGGCTCTGCCTGAAAGGCCAGGGCACCTCCTGCTTCCTGCGGGGCTGAGCAGTGAGCCCACAGGCTCCTGCCCACTTCACCCTGGGCTTGGTTGTTCTACAGAGACTGGTGGAGGGAGATTCATGGCAGGGAGCAGAGGATGTTCTAGGCACGAAATGAAGAAAGCTCTGAAAACTGGCTCAGCACAGTAAAGGGAAACACAGGAAGCATTGTTTCTCCAGCCCAAAGCTGTTCAGAGGGTGACACGTCCCAGGGTGTGGGGGGAGGAGGCTGATCTTTGGCCTAGAGTTCTCATGGAACTCTACCTCCTGCTACTTGGGCTGGCTCTTCTCACCTCCGCAGGCGTCCACTCTCTCAGGCCCAGACCTCTCTGCCCTTTCTCTTCCTCCACCTGGAACCATTTTACCTTTTTTGGGTCCTGCGTCACCCTCTCAACCCGATCTCCTAAGTGTGTAGCTGTTGGTGGCTACAGGTTGTCCGGGGCGTCTGAGGCCTGGCACTGGTTCCCAGGAGCTCCTCTGTTAGGGTGGGCAAACTAGTTCCTCTCTGAGCCTCGGTTTCTCCCTCAGGAAACAGGACAAGAAAGTCTCGCCCCATAGCTCTGTCTCGCTCGATAGTAGCTCCGGACTCCCCAGCAATTAAAATGCAAGCAATGCACACTTAATTCACAATGCTGTGCCTGCCCTGCCAGGCACCTCAACGGGGGGAGACACTTTGCTCCGTCGGCTTTTCCACTTAACACTGGCCTCATCTGGCCTCTCCCTGGCCCCTCCCAGGGCTGTGTCCTTCCTCTGGCCCAACCCTTAAGTCAGGGGGACCATCTTACTCTTCCAAGTTTGAGCACTGTTCCCAGGAGCCAGTGCTTGAATGAGCTGTCTGACTGCTTCCTCCGAGCTGGGGCCCGGGTCAGCGAGCGCTGATTTGCTGTGGTGGAGACTTAATTAACAAGGGGTCCTGCTTTGTCCCAGCCCTGGGTGAGAGAGGCTCTGGAACGCAAGGAAGGACACAGGGCATCCCATTGTTCTAGAGAAACAGCTGCCAGCGTGCAGCTGCTCAAGGCTCTGCCACCTGCTGCCCTCCTGCTCTCACAGCCCTTTCTGCTTCCTTCCTTGAGGGAAGGACACAGTGCCCACCCACAGTGATGACGGTCCTTCCCCAGACCGGGCACCTCCCGGCCTCCCCTCTTTCAGATGTTCATTCACGGAGTTGGGGGCACAGTCCTTAGTCCTCATCAAACGTTTCCCTCGATGAAGCCTTCCTTAACTTGACTCCACGTCCGATCCCAGACACTGCCTGGTTCTATCCAGACTAAAGCTGTTCCTACTGACCTCCAAGGCTCCGAGCCTTTGTCCCTTGTCCCTCCCTGAAATTATCACCCGCTAATGTCCCCTCCCTCCCCCTCCCTTCTCTTTCTCTCTCTCTCTCTCTCTCTGATAAAGTCTGGTGTAGCCCAGGCCTCCCTGAACTCATATATACCCAAGGATGACCTTGGATCCAATAGCTGGGATTACAGGGTGTCTCCACCATACGTGTTTTATATGGTGCTGGGCGCTGGACACAGGCCTTTGTGCAGGCAAGGCAAGTGCTGCATCAGCTGAGCTCCAGCCTCCGCTCTGTAGCGTGTTTCTGGGCACCACAGACGCATTACGCCTCTAAGCCTCATTAGCTGTTCTTACGGCTTGGGATGCTCCCGTGTTGGACAGTGTTATGTCAACTTGACACAAGCTAGAATCGTCTGGGAAGAGGGACTCTCGATGGAGAAAATGTCTTCATCAGACTGGCCTGGAGGCAAATCTGTAGTGCATTCTCTTGATTAATTATGGATGTGGGAGCACCCAGCTCACTATGAGCAACGCCACCCCTGCGTTGGTGATCCCGGGTACTAAGAGAGAGCAGGCTGACCAAGCCACGGGAAGCAAGTCAACAAGCAGCACTCCTCCTCGTCTTCTGAATCAGCTCCTGCCTCCAGGTTCCTGCCCTTATTTCCTGCCCGACAATGGAGTATGACCTGAGAGTTGTAAGCCGGAATAACCCCCTTCTCCCCAAACCGTTATAGCCATGGTGTGTAATCACAGCAACAGCAGAAACTCTAACCGAGGCAGCCTCGAACATCCTCCCCATGCTGGTTCCCTCACCGTCTGTTCTTTCATTAAATGCAGTTTGTGATGTTGAATCTTGTCAACCAGATGGAGTTAAGAATCACATAGGAGATGCGTCTCTGGGTGTGGCTCCGAGAACATTTCCGGAGAAGGTTGACCAAGGAGGAAGACCCACCTTGCGTGTGGGTGGCTCCATCCCCTGGGCTGGGATGCTGAAATGAATACAAAGGAGAGAGCCAGCGGAGCATCAGTGTCCACGCCTCCGGCGGCTGACTGTGCACCCAGGGCGGTCAGCCGCCTCAGACCTCTGCCTCCATGCTGTCTCGGTCATGGTGGGTTGTCCCCTCAAACTATGGCCCCACATAAATCCTCCCTTCCTGTCCTAATTTGCTCTCTGTGGCTGTGATAAACAGCATGACCACAGGCAACTTGGGGTGGAAAGGGTTTATTTCCTATTAGAGGTCATAGTCCATCGTTTAGGGAGAGCAGGATAGGAGACTGAGGACCCCTGCTTCCTGGCTGGCTTCAGGTCCACTATCAGCTGTCCTCCTGACACAGCCGAGTCCCCTCTATCACGAGTTAGTAACACCCACAGTGGACTGGGCCTTCCTACAGCAGCTAGCAATCAATACAACGGCCCACAGGGCTGCCTGATAGAGGCCATTCTTTAGTTGAGGTTCCCTTTTTCCTGGTGGATCTAGATTTGTGTCAAGTTAATGTTGAAGCTAAAATGGACCCTTCCTAAGTGGCTTTTGTCATAGCAACAAGAAAAGTAACTAACACAAGGCTCTTCTCCAGGAAGCCTTCCCTTACACGCTTAAGTTCCGCCCCAAACCACTCCCATGATTGACTGGTGCCTCCTCCTATTGGGTCAGCTTGTCAGGAGTCAGGATTTGGGTTTGTTTCGTTCACTACTGTATTCCCGGTATCCAAAACGGGCCTGTCCTGGTGGCCGGTGGTGGCTGATTCACAGATCCTTTGAACAATCGAGTGAGTGATTCAGTAAAGAGCCTGTCTTCACGGTTTGGGGTTTTTACCTGGAAGTGGGATGCGTCTGTGATTGTACAGAACATGCTAAGTGTTCGTAAACAACCCCAGATGACCTCCCAAGAGGTCGCAGCCATTCTCGCCCATTCCCTCGCTGACCTAGATCTTATCAGGTTTGAATCTTTGCCAGTCTTCCAGGGAAGAGGGAAGACAACTTATTGTTTTAACTCTCATCTTTCTGAGTCATAGAGGAGAACATTCTCTCACGGTTCTTGGCCACTTAAACTTCCCTCAGTGGCCTTGCTCGGAGCTTTTGTCTTTTTTGAGATTACAGATAGTTCTGACACTTGAGGAAAGTCACAGAACTGTTGCCCTAGCAGGAGAATCCTTCTGGACAAGCTCTGGAGGCCCTGGTGGACTTTAGAACTAAAGGTGTTTTCAAGTCTTTAAAATAAGTTTTAGTTTTTGACTTTTTTTTTTTTTTTTGACAAACTCTCACATAGCTCAGGGTGTTCTTGCACTCACTGCGCAGCCAAGGATGACCTTGAACTCTCGACCTTCTGCTTCTAGCTCCTGAGTACCAGGGTGACAGGTATATGCCATCACATCTGGTTTATGGGGTGTTAGTCATCAAACCCAGGACCTCATGCACGCTAGGTAAGCACTCTACCACATGAGCTGCTTCCTCAACTTCTGAAGTGTGTGTTTTTTTTATTAGTTCTCTATAATGAGGCTGTGTTACTTAAAAACAAAAATCACATTAAGAAACAATCATAGGAAAGTCCTGTACTGTCATGCCAAGTGGGAAAAACATTTGCAATTAAGGATGTACCTCTTGATTGCAACTGCATAAAAAAGCTCCCCATGTCTAGAAAGTCCAGCAGCGGGCCAGCCAGAATGAGAAGGGTGGGGTTGTGGATATTTTTTTCTTACTATCGAGGGCATCCAAGTGGGGGAAAAGGAGATGAGGGTGAGCCACTAGTGGGAAAAAGGAGAGTTCCAGAAATGATGTGCTCAGCTACCACATCACCCTCCTGTGCCCTGGCAGACATCACTAATCAATTACTTTCTTTTAATCTTTTCTTTCTTTCTTTCTTTCTTTTCTTTTTTCTTTTTTTTAGATGGAGTCTCTCCTATCCCAGGCTGACCTTGAACTTGCTATATAGCCAAAGATGACCTTGAACTTCTGGTCTTCCTGTCTTGCCCTTCTTGGTACTGGGATTGATACTTTATTTGGTGCTTGGGATCTAATTCAGGGCTTCATGTATGGTAGACAAAGACTCAGCTGAACACACTTCCAGCCCCTCTATCCGTTATCAAGGAGAGTATGGTCAGCAACTGCATTCGATTTCACTGCTGATGCTGAGGCTCTTTCTGGAGCCCTCCCCCTCCACCCCGTACTCCCAGACCTTAGGGAGCCTTAGCACCAGGACCACTACCCTTAGCCTGGAAGCTTTGATCAAGCCTTCCTGGTCCCGGTCCATGCCTCTGGCACCACACTAGGCTCACTCTGATTTTTAGCTCAGCCTCTACCTCTGTTCTCATAGTCTTACCGTGGCCCCTCCCCAACCCTGGTTCCAGCTGCAATTTCTTTTTCTTTTAAATTTCTTTTTATCTTTTATTTATGTATATGTGATGGGGAGGGGGAACAGTTTGCTCACAGAATCCAAAAGAAGATCTTCAGATCCCCTGGAGCCAGAGTTACAGGTGGTTGTGAGACTCCGGATGTGGGCGTTAGGAACCAAGCTCCAGTTCTCTGAGAGAGCAGCAAGTGCTCATTACGGATGAGCCATCTCTCCAGTTCCCAGCTGTAATCTTGTGCCTTGCTACTGTGTCAGCTGGCTTATCCTGTCTAACCAAACCTTTGCCCTGCCCTCCTGCCTCTCTTCTGCTTGGCATGCCTCAGAGCTGACGGGTTCATAGCCACAGCAATGAAACTAGGACTGTTATCTATTGCATGGTGTAAGCCCAGCTAAAATCTATTGCTGTGGGAGAGAAATGAACCATGATAGTAGTTTCTTCCTCAGAAGAAGGAAAAATACAGCTGTGCTAGGAGGGTGGGGAAAGAGAGAGGTGAAAGAAGAGAGGAAAAATCAAGCAGAATGTAATTTACCTTCTAGGAGATTGTCTCAGTCACTGTCCTGGTGCTGTGGAAAGACATTATGACCAAAGCAACTTGTAAAAGGAAACGTTTAACTGGGGGCTTGCTTACAGTTTCAGAGGGTGAGGTCATGACCATCATGGCGGGGAGCATGGCAGCAGGCAGGCAGACGTGGTGCTGGAGCAGTAGCTGAGAGCTTATATCAGATCCATTGGAGACCAAGTGTTCGAATATGTGAGCCTGTGTGGCCCATTCTCATTCAAACCACTACAGCAACAGAAATGTATTTTTGATCCCTGACATTCTTTGGGGTGTTTGTAGCATATTTGGATGAAAAATGCAGGCTGAATAACATCATGATCTTGACAGTTTACAGTCGCCGGGAAAGAGGCATTTGCAAAGTCACGAAATCCATGAAGCAGTCCTATTGAGCGGCTCCTATGCAAGGGATTGAGGTTTTCTGCCCAAGTCAGCCACTTTAGAAGCAAACCTCACACTCAAGTCAAGCCTTCTAAAGGCATCATCCTGGGCAACACCCTGTCCACATCTTTCAAATTCCTGACCCACAGAAAT
The DNA here is from genome assembly GCA_026225945.1 of Cricetomys ansorgei. NCBI lineage: Eukaryota > Metazoa > Chordata > Mammalia > Rodentia > Nesomyidae > Cricetomys > Cricetomys ansorgei. The sequence continues at coordinate 1,472,153 of JAMJFZ010001195.1, read as the reverse complement.
GGAGTTAACAAGTGCTTATTGTTTTAAACATAAGTTTTGCTAATATTTGATATAATAAGGCACAGATGTGTGTTCTGGAAGGTCAAGACCCCCTTCCTTTCCTCTCTGGATGTATGGTAGATATGCATCTTGCATCTTACAGACGAGGACAATATGCTGGGGATGGAAGAGCAACAACACGGATGGGGTCTGGGCCCTTAATGGCATCATAGAACAGGGCAGAATAATAGCTCAGATTCTTATATGAAAGATAAGTAAACATTTATATTAACTAAGCCAACACTTTGAAGCTAATGCTGAGGCTCTCTGGTGTGCTACAGATGAGTTGCGTGAGTACGAAGCTATATCTTCTGTCCTGGGCTAGTTATCTACACTCAAGCAGCCTATTATAGATTGTTTTCAGACAAAAATGTGTTAAAACCTAAGGGATGTGATTAGAGGATGAGAGATGAGCTCTCACAAATAGATTTAGTCAGAAGCCGGATGTCCCCTCTCCCACATCTGAGGACACAGAAAGACAATGCTGATACAATGCTACATTAACTATTTCTTCTTCCTCTTCCTCTTCTTCTTCTCCTTCTCCTTCTTCTTCTTCTTCCTTCTTCTCCTTCTCCTCCTTTCCCTCTTCCTCCTCTTCCTCTTTCCTCCTCCTCTTCTTTCCTCTTACTCTTCTTCCTCTCCTTCTTCCTGTACTTCTCCCTCCTCCTCCTCCTCTTCCTCCTCCTCTTCTCTTTCTCCTCGTGATACTGCTGGTATTGTTTTATTCTTGCAATGCTAGCAATTGAACCCAGGGTTTCCTGCATGCTCACCCAGCTCTCCACCCCACCCCACCCCCGGCCCCAACCCCACACTACAACCTCGTGCCCAGGGATGGCACCAGAGTGAGTCGTAGCGAAGTGCATTTGATGTGGGTCAGTGGAGTCCCATCAAGAACTGGTGCTTCCTAGTTATTCTGCAAATGAGCATTTGCACGAATGCCCATGATCCTGGTCGGGTTTTCTTTAAACTTGACTTAAGTGAGAGTGTCTTAGTTATTGTTCTGTTGCTGTGAAGAGATTCCATGATCAGGACAACTTTTATAAAGGAAAGCATTTAATCTGGGGCTTGCTTATAGTTTGAGAGGGTTTGCTCATGATCATCATGGTGGAAAGCACGGCACTGCAACCATAGCTGAGAGCCTCACATTCTGATCTGCAGGGAGGAGGGGGAGAGGGAGAGAGACTGGGGCTAGTGTGTGATTTTGAAACCCCAAAGTGACACACCTTCTCCAACAAGGCCACAGGTCCTAATCCTTTCCAAACAGTTCCTCTAGCTGGGGACCTAGCATTCAAACTCAGACACTGGAGACCTTTCTCACTCAAACCACTACACTAGGATTATCTTGGACAATTGAGAAAATGCCTCCATCATAATAGCTTGTGGGAGAATCTGTAGGACATGTCCTTGATTGATGATTGGTATGGAGGGCCTGAGTCCACTGTGGGCGGTGCCAGTTCCTAGACAGGTGGTTATGGACAGTATGAGAAAGTAGACTGAGCAAGCCACGAGGAGCAAGCCGGTAAACAGTGATCCTCCATGGCTTCAGCCTGGTGAAACAAACAGACAGAAAACCTTTTCTCCCCAAATTGCCTTGGTCACGGTCTTTCTCACAGCAATAGAAAGCAAACTAGAACGCTTGCGGTGGTTTGAATGAGAATGCGCCCCCCCATAGGCTCATACGTTTAAATACAAGGTCCCTAGTTGTAGAACTATTTGGGAAGGACTAGGAGGTGTGGCCTTGGTGGAGGAAGTGTGTCACCGGCGGAGGTTCCAAAGGCCCAGGTCATTCCCGCTTGGCTGTCTCTGTCTCCTGCTTGTGGATCAGATGTAAGCCGTCAGCTACTGCTGCAGCACCATGCCTGCCTGCCTGGTGCCATGATGGTCATGGACCCTAATCTTCTAGAACCGATCCCCGATTAAATGCTTTCTTTTCTAGGTTGCCTAAATCATAGTGTTTGGTCACAGCAATAGAAAAGAGTAAGACAACACTCATGAAAACTGGCATCGCCTTCCCTCTCTTCTGCACCCCGTTTCCTGGGTTCTCTGTACGTGATTGGTATGATACCTGCAGTGTCCGGCGGGTGCTCCGTTCTGCAGTCTGACATTAGAAGGGAACTCCTGGGCTAAGCAGTACTTGCCACTCAGGGCAGTGGGTTTTTACTGGTGACATCACTTCCTTTGGTGATCCTGTGAGGGGAACAGAGGAGAGACCCCAGCCGACTTGCACAGTGGCAGGAAGACATGGCAAGCATCACTCTGTGCTCCTGACACCACTGCCAACCCAGAGACTGGTCCAGTTGGTGAATGTGACCTGGCTTTCCTGCTCACCCCGCCTTCCCTCCTCCTCTGTGTCACACACATGAATACATGCATATGCACACAGTTCTGAAGCTGGAAGACTGATCTGCAAAATGCCCCGTTAAAAAGGGTCAAAGGCAAACCTATGCATATTGTGGAATTGCTAAGGGCTTGCTGTACCACAGTTCTCGGGAGGATTCTGTAGTTTAAAGTCAGCCTGAGCTACTTAGCCAGTTTTAGGCCAGCCAGAGCTACATAGTGAGACCATATCAAAGAAAAAAAAATATCACATACACACACAAACAGGGGCAGGCAGGCATGAGTATCTGATAAAATCAAGATACACTCTTGGGATTGTACCATTTCCTGGTTTTGATGCTGTAGCATGATGTGCTGGTTAGGGTTTTGTTTTTGTTGGTTTGGTTTGGTTGTTTTGTTTTATCATTCCTGAGTGTCCATTACTTTGTACTTCCCTATGAATTTCTAAGTATTTCAAGATAAAGCAATAGCAACAAAAACCCATTCAGCCGCCCTCACCACCACCACCAGTGAAGTATGCTTTGTGGACCACTTTGTGCATAAGCAACCATGTACGAGACACCACCTCACTCCTACAAGATGTTCCCAGAAGCTGGGGCTAAGGACCCTGCACAGTGCGGCCGAGGTACCGGCAGAGCTGACAGAGGCACTGCCGCTTTGACGGATTTTGCCCACTCACAGCTTCCTATCAAGAACCTTTGGGGCAAGGAAGTTTTGAAGTTTGGTTCTACTAAGGAGGGCTAGAAACGTCCCGTGATGTCATGTTTATCAGATCACCTGCATCATCCCAGCCTGGGGACCACCCTGTTAGCAAACACATCAAAACCGATGTTCACAGATGCAGGCTCCCAGGCAGCGGAATGCAGGTGGACTGAAATGTGTCATTTGAGATCACCATCAGTGATCGAGTTCTACTTAGGTCCGATTCAGCTCCGAACATCACACATCCACGTGGGCACCTGGTTGGCTTTCAGAGCTCCTGGACTTCAAAGGTGCAGAGCAGGATGTATGGAGCCTCTTCCCCCGGGAGCCAGGGCTCTGAGCTAGATTCAAGGGCTACAGTGCTCAGAATGGGAGTGTCCCTGGAAGGTACAGCCCGGTCCTCTGAGAGTAGTGGACTCCCAGCTTCCATGATGACCCCCTTCACGCCCAGCCCCATGTTCAAGGAAGTGTCAAGTCCTCAGAGCAGGCGCACCTTGCCTGCAGCCCTGGCTTGTGTCAAGGGTGGCTGGGAGACACACCCACTGTGGTCACGCACCACAGTCATCAGTACCCTGAAGAGCCCCCCCCTCCGGGGGTGTGTGTGAATCTGTACTAAGCTAAAGCGAAGTCCTTGACTGCACCACAGAAAAGAATTTCAAGACAAATCGGAGTGAATCAATTTTAGTGATTTTATTAAGTAGAGTTAAGGGGTGATCTATTAAGCTCTGACTAGGAGGAAAGGGAGTGAGGAAGGGAGGGAGGGAGAGAGAACCCGAGTGATCACTAGGAAAAGAAAACACACACGTAAGATTTGGGGGGCAAGCTTTCTAGAGGAAGTCACACTATCATCGGTCCAGTGGCACTAAGTGTGACCCCGTGATTTCCAAAACCGTGCTGCAATCGGGATGTAATTTACCACAAGCCTCGGAGATTAAGCAAACTCGGAGATTAAGCTTGAGTAACCTTTCAGAGGGGTGTGGTGGCACAAGGCCTCCCGTAATCTCAGCTCGTGGGCTGAGGAGGCAGGAGGACCAGGCGTCCTTAGCTAGCTTGGGGTCCGTGAGACTCTGTCTCATCCTGCTGCTTTCCTCCACCACCGCCAAGGTAAAAACAGAAGTTTAAAACGTGAACGGGTTTACCTGCTTGTCTTAAGGGATTGCCTCCAGTGGATGGATTTGCAAGGTGGTTTTATGAGGCGTGTTTAGATCCGATGAAGGCCCTCTGCCCCGAGTGCTGTTCACCACTGTGTTGTGAACACTCGGGCTTGCCACGGATTCAGGAAGACCAGCCCAACCGCGACCCCCCCGACCCGCAGCTTTGGCTCCATCAACTGCATTGCAGTCTCTGGACTCAGCCAGCAGGCATCGCATCGCGCCGGGATCCCAGGGCGAGGGACTCCTTTCCTTTCCCAAGACCCGTTAATGTTTTCTGTCTCTCTCCTGCCTCACTAGTCCGGATGCGGGAACTGGGGCTGCGCTCATACATTCTTGCACACCCGCGACTCAGAGAGGGTGGGCAAGCTGTGCGGACTCACACAGCTCAAGGACAAGGTGTTGGCACGCTGCGGGTGGGGATGCTTCAAAGTCAGAGACTGGACCGCTCTCAGCACCCACCTCCCAGGACGCCAGGTCCACCCTTCTCTCCCCCTCCCCCACACCGTCCCAAAGACACGGGAAAGGTTCCCGGGCTCTGGGGGAGGAAGGGTCACACAACTACACCTTCGCCTCTCCCCGTGAGTGCACCCCAGTCCCCCAGGTTTGCTCAGAAGCACATCAGCCAGCTCCCGGCAGGCTGGGCCGCCCCTCCCCGCCCGCGCCCCCTTGCCCCCGCGGCTGGCGCCTTCCTCCGCGCTCCCAGCTCCCCCAGCAGCTCCCCTCCCGCCAGCCGCCCCTCCTTGCACGGTCCCCCCACCCCACCCCAGGCGCCCTGGTCCCTGTGTGGGCTTTGACTCAGCGCCGGGAGCCTGGCTTAGGCAAACCACGCCGCACTGGACGCCGTTCAAGCTTTTACAGGCCCTCAAATTGGGGCTGGAGCCGGAGAGGAAATACTAAAATCCTGTGTACACAACTTCTGTCTGTGCGCGCCCGGGTTCCAGGAGGATCCAGGCGGCGAGGGACACATTTGCGCTCTGTGTAAGGGCTCCTTCCCCCACCCCAGCTTTTAACAGGGGAACCCAGGACTCCTGGGTGGGGGGGGGGGGAGGAAGGGTCAGCAGAACTGATGAACCAGCAGATTGGGGTGGGGAGCACTGATCCCCCTGCGTCCCGTTCCAAACCTACAGAGCAGGTCAACCAGAGAGACCCGCACGGCTTAGGCCGGTCCTCAAAGGGTCCATGGAAGCCGGGAGAGAGATAAATCACTCACCACCTTGCTCCTCTGTGACTGTGGGCAAGGGCCTCTACGTGCTCATCTGTAACAGGGGTTCAAAATGGTAAGCCAAATATTTATGTTTGTACCCATAGATTAGTACTGCTCTCAACCTTGGCCAGAGAAACTTTCTGCCCTGGGTAGCAGTTAATACAGAGACTTGTGACTACCGGGTGCTTAATCCTAAACAGGACAATCAAATCAACCTCCTCCCCCAAGGCTCAGAGAACATTACAGAAGAGGAAGAAAGAATGTGAGAGTCTGAGATCGGGGAGGAGCCCTGTGTAATGCTGACTTCTGGTCGGGACACTGTTGCATTCAGTAACTCAGGAGCTTGCTGCAGTTCGGGGTTACCTGGACAGGGCCAAGCTGATACCACAAGTCGATTTTCTTGCAGACAGCACTAACTGCACTCAGTGAGTTACAAAAGAAAAGAGAGAGAGAGAGAGAGAGAGAGAGAGAGAGAGAGAGAGGCCATGGCAGTAGTTTTAAAATGAGACGCTACTTGGGGGTCTCCTGTGAAGGTTTGCGATGATGACCTCGGCAGGGAGAGAGCTGGAGTCAAATGACAGTGTTGTTATTGAGGTGAAGCAGACCCTTGTGAGCCAGTATGTGCTCAAAGCTGCCTATAGCTCAGTTAGTCTTCACAGTCGCCCGGTGAGAGAGAAACCAGGACCCCAGGAGCAGAATGACTCACCCAAGGCCACCCAAATGCAGGGCAGTCAATTGAACAGTTGTACCCGTGCAGTCTTTCGTCACAGTCCAGATGTGTTTAGACCACCATGGAACGGCGAGAGAAGAGGGGCTGGTGGTCGGAGCCGCTGATCTGGGTACTTAGCTCCCCCACCTGGGTCCCATCCACCACCCCAGCTTCATCCCGCCTCGTCAAGTGCCCTCAAGTGTCCTGCCCTTTCCCCTAGTCCACAGCCAGGTCTGCTGGGAGGTACCCGTCCTGCCACCCTCCCCCAACTGGTTCCTCCTGTTCCCAGCTGCCCAAGACTCCCACTTCCCTGCACCTTCCTCCCCATCCCCTTGACTGAGATCCCTGTAGTCCAGGGTGACTTTATCCTCATCCCTCTGGCTTCTTGTCTGGACTCCTGCAGCTCTGGTCCAGTCTCTTACACAAAGCGGTGTCTGTCATTTATGGGAAGGGATTTTCTCTGGTAGTAAATCTGGGTAACTGGTGACATTTCTCCCTATGGTGATTCCAGTCAGAACCCAAGACGGACCCAGCCACCTTGCATGATGGTGAAGAGACACAGACATCACCCTGTGCCCCAAGCACCTGCTGCTGATCCAGGAATTGGCCCAGTCTGAATGTGGATGGCTCTCCTGACACTTCTCCTTTCCTTCCCTCCCCCTTTAATTATCCCATGAGCAGGACCTGCCAGGAGTCTGTGTTTAGTCACAGGTAAAGGTTGACACCTCCCAGGGCATCTGAGTGCCTTCTGGTAAGTCATCCATGCTGGAATTAGAGGGGATCCTGCTAAGGCCCATATGATACCCGAATAATCTGTACCTCTGTACCCAGCCTGTGTCACACAGTGGCTTTCCCAGACTTCTATTAGGTGACAGGAGCTGCCATTCTGCTTCCATCAATGGCCTGAGCCCCAGAAACTCACAGCCAAGAGGCTCATTGGAATCCAGTTATTGGCTGTAACTTCTGGCACTGTGGTTCATTGAGGTCTTGGGCAAATCACTCCTTCTCTCTGTACATCAGTTCCCCCACACAACTGATGTGTTGACCTCACTTCCTCAGGACTGAGAAGCATGGGTTATTTGGAGCCCTGGACACACTTGGGGAGCTTCAGGGTTTGTTTTCGTGGGAGTCACAGTTGGGTGCCAATCCTACCAAGCAGGCTGAGCTTGAGGGGATAACTGAGCCCTGAGAAGGGAGGACTCGGCCCCGGGAGGCTAGAGTGCCTGCTGTGTAGTGCAGGATTTGTAGCTTGGTGGCCCCCACCTCTGCCCTGGCCATTCTGTAGCTTTGACGTTCTGGAGAACAGCCTATGTCCAGGCAAAGACCTCTCTGAGACTAGAGTGACCAGTGGGGACCCTCCTGTTACCTAAAAGAGCCACACGCGGGTGAGACCTACAGGGCCCTTCCTGTGCTTCCAGAAGGGCCCAGTGCTGACGACCTGTCGCTTGGCTCCCAGGGTACAAAGAACCTGGGAATATGGCACTGGTGCTCACACATAGGAGACCCAAGAAGCTGACTGTTCTACTGGAAAAGGGGAACAGCTGTCAGACACCAGGCGGGTGGAGAGTCTTTGTAGTGCGGCGGCGCCCTCTGCTGGTCACTCTGGGCAGTACTGGCTGCACAGCACAGGAGGAAATCATCCTAAGGATGGTCTTGCCAGGGCAGCGCCTGCACAGCCTGCACCAGCTGAGACCCTCAGGCACTCCTGAATCCTGGCGGGACCCTGGCAGGCGGGGAGCTCACTCTCACTTTATAGATGAGAAGCCTTGATAATGTCAGAGACGTAAGAAACTACTCAGGACTCCTCCGTTTTCAAATGGCAAAAATAAATAATAAATAAATAAATACCAAAATCAACCTGACTGCACTGTACTGGGGCTGGTGGAAAGGCCCTTCTTAACCAGCTTTGAGAGGTGGGAATGTTTGGCCTCTTTCCCCTAGCTGTGGAGTACCCAAGATCCCAGTGTGACACAGGAGTGTGTCACAGGGTGTAAACAAGGAGAGGAGGCGTGTTGAAATCTTCCCAGGGGCCACTGTGAGTTCAGGGAAGCTGTTCCTGTGGTGATTGACAGGCCTGGGCCTGGCCGGTGCACACCTCTGTTCTCGCTAACACCCCCAGTCTGTTGCCTATGGCTCTTAGATGTGCCCCTACATTGCTCTGGAACCCCTCTTGTCCCGATCCCCATCAGGATTCTGGGAAACGGTAACTGGACAGACAGATTGACCAGGGGGAGGAAAATGCATCAGGACCAAAGCCAAGTGGTCACCTCAGGAAAGGTTCCTGCCCTGGGCAGGGTTACAGCAGGTGCCTGTGGTACAGTGTGGGTTCTTGGAGTGATCTCAGCCAGGAAGCAGACGCTAGGACACATAGCTCTGACGAGAATCCGTTGTTCACTTCCTGTTGAAGATACTCAGGTCTGAAGAGGGAATGCTGGATTCGGAGCCTGGGCCTGGCATCTCCTAACCAGCTGGGTTTGGCCGCCTGCTTTTAACAGGGTAATCATCCAGACACCTAACAGTGAGGAACAGAGACAGGAGATGTATCAGTGCAGCGCACTGGGGAGAAGACCAAAGAGGGCCAGTGGCACCCACACCCCTTCTCATCTTTCAGTAGGAAAGCAAGAGGTGTGCATAACTCAGCAGTCTCGGTCAAGCTGTGTTCCCACCCTCGCCACTGCCCACCTCCGCTGCCAGGCGGTCATCTGTGGACTCCGCTGTCTCCTTCCACCTCTCCATGGGTTCTGGAGATTGAACTCAGGTTGTCAGGTTTGTGTGGCAGGTGCCTTATCTGCTGGGTCATCTCGCCAACCCAAGGTGGTCAGAAAACTTATCAGCAGTGCGGAACCTCCCCTGGGCTTGGTACCATGGAGCCAGCCTTTCCCCCGCTTCCAGTGAGAGAGTCCTGAGGAAATGCCACTCCTTGAGGAGCAATGTCTCAATGGTCTGACTCTGTAGGGAGGGATACAACTGTTTCTTTTTAATATTTTAATTTCTGTCAGGACGGCTACAGTGCCACCCTTCCTAATGAGTCACGTGCCCAGGAAGTCAGGGTCAGAAAGCGAATCCCGTCTTCTCTGTAATTGCAACTGCACAGGGAGCCTGGTGGGTTCTTCTGGTCACTGTGGAGTTTGACTCTATCCAAAAGGCACTGCAGGGTGACAGTACGCTGCATGACCAGCATCACCAGTTCCCAGAAGATGGCCTGTTGGCCTGCTGGGGGCAGTTCATGGTGTCTTGAGGGCCCTCTTCTACCCTAGGGAAGTGTTACTGTGCCAACTATGAACAAGCTAAGCCTTTGGCAACCAAAACTTCCACATTATGTTTGGGAGTAATCTGTGTGATAAAATATGTTAACAGCATATTAAGGATGAACAGACTTCTGATGGTTTTTAGTTTTTTATTTGCTTATTTATTTATTTATTCTCCCCCCTCTCTCTATATATATACATTCATTCATGTGTGGAGGTGTGCACGTGTATGTATGCAGATACACATGTAGAGGCCAGTGGATACAAGGTCTCTCACTGGCCTGGAACTCACCAAGTAGGCTCCGCTGGCTGACAAGTGACCCCCAAGATCCACCTGTCCCCATCTCTCCATCGCTGGGAGTCACCACTTCAAGATTCTTAAAATTGTGGACTGTAGAAGACAGAACTCAGGTGCCCTTGCTTACACAGCGAAAGCTTTACTGACCGGGCTGTCTCCCCAATCCCGATACCTTCCAGTTTAAATGGGCGATAAAATCTAGGCTTGTAATTTTGAGGGCAAAGAGGAAGAAAATGACTCATTTTTCTGCCTCTTCTTGGGCTTTTAAAGAAAAGTGGTACTTTGTTGTAGTACCTTATAGTAATTATTATAGTAACAAGTTTTGTTTCCTAGATTTACAACTGAATACTTGAGGGATTTTGCTTGCCAAGGTCATGGTTTGCTTTGTTTGACAACTAAAGTACTTATGGAAGAAAGACAGTATGCTAAATCCATAATGCAGTTCCAAGTGTTTAAGGGAATGTAATGAATTCCATTTGCAAATGATCTCTAAGGGATCGCAGTGTCTTCAAGAGGAGCTAACGGCTCATTAGCCAGAGAACATTGACACTCACTGTTCTTACATTCCTGATTATAAACAGAATAACAAGGTTTGCAGGGAGACCTTGGCAGCTTGAGGATAACTGGGTCACTTCTATCTTGATGAAAGGATCATTAGCTTAAGACCTATCCTTCCGGACTCTCCTCGGATATAAGAAGTCAATCCCCAGTGGCGGCTATGAAGACTAAAGGTTACACTGCTGATGCACTTTACCCTGAAGACCTCATCCCATCCTCTATCACGGCAGAGAAACTCAGGGAGCATAGAGACTTGCTCACAGCTGGGAAGATATTCAAGCTGGCCCTGAGCTTGGTTCCTTGACCCCAGATGGTATATGGGTCTCGTTTCTTGAATTCCCGTGGGCGATTCCTGGAGAACAGGCAGACATGTTCCCAACATCCGCACCATTCATTGGTTCCTTCAGGGGGTTGGTTCTGGATCCCTGGAGATGCTGAAGTCCCTAAGTAAAATGATGTACTATTTGCATATAGCCTGTGCGCATCCTATACATGTCATATTATTTTTATTCTTATTCTATGTGAATGAGTGTTTTGCTTGTGAGCATGTCTGTGAGTATGTCTTCTGCCTCCTTAGGTGCCAAACATTGGATCCCCTGGAACTGGGGTTGCAGGTGGTATGAGCTGCCATGTGGGTTGCTGGGAATTGAACCCAAGTCCTCTGGAAGAGCAGTCAGTGATCTTTCCAGCTCTGAGTTATATTTTTGAGACAAATTCTTACTCTGTAGCCCAGGCTGGCTTGGGACTCACTATGTAGCCCAGGGTGGCCTTGAACCTTCCTTGGTCATCCTGCCCCAGCCTCCTGAGTGCTGGAATTACAGGTGTGAACCACTATGCCTGACCCCTCGTGTAGGCAACCCTCAGGTGATGAGCACTACACAGCTGGCTGCTGCTCTGCATTGCTGGTGGAATAGTAACAGGGGGGCCTCCACATGTGTACAGCGCACAGGATCATAGCGGCCCTAAATACACAGAGTGCCCGTACGACTCGAGGCAAACAGGCTGAAACAAGTGGTGCTGGAGAGATGGAGAAATGGGTGAGGAGGCTACGCAGGGTGTGCCTACACAGCTCCTAGCCTTCAGGGTGGGGATTTTGACCTATGACTTGCTGTGGAGACAGTCTCGTCCATCCCAGGCTGACCTCCAGTTCACTGAAGATGAACTTCTGTTCCTCCCCGCCTTCGCCTCCCAAGTGCTGAGAGGCCACTCTGGTCATGTGCCGCCGTGTCTAGCTCATGTGAAGAATTTTGAGGACACAAACAATTGGGCGATTGGCCTGACTTTGTGCTTGGCGACAGTTGGTTCTACTCATGGCCTCTCCTATAAACCGGTCACTTTGGGAAGGATCCCTCTTATGTGCCCAAATACTTAGATTTGTAGTTTTATTCCCTTTACCTACATTATGGGTTTATTCCTATGTCTTTTATTTTCAGTTATTATACTTTGTAAAAATTTCTTGCATTTATTTACTTTGTCTATATGAGAGAACAGGTGTGCACGTACCCGAGGGAGTCAGTTGTCTTCTTCCACCAGGATGAGGGGCCACGGATTGAACTGAGGTCTGATGACTTGGCAGCAAGTGCTCGCTGAGTCTTGCCATCTTGCCAGCCTAAGATTGCTATGCTTTCTATGCTCCTCCCCCTCCCTGCTTCTTCTTCTGAGACAGGGTTTCTCTGTTGTAACTCTGGCTGTCCTGGAACTCACTCTGTAGACCAGGCTGGCTTTGAACTCACAGAGATCCCGCCTGCCTCTGCCTCCCAAGTGCTGAGATTAAAGGCGTGCGCCACCACCACCCAGCACCGTTATTTCTTTTACCTCTAAGCAGCAGCATCGCCAGTGCCCTGACCTGCGCTCCAGCTCCAGGCCCGCTATCTTAGGGCATGCTAACTTCAGGGGCCAGGTAC
>JAMJFZ010001195.1:1307500-1455000 GCA_026225945.1 Cricetomys ansorgei | reverse complement strand
AGACAGAGGTGCATTCTATCAGTTCTGTTAGTTCTGTTATTCTAGGGAACTCTGAGTAATGCAGATTTTGGTACCAGAAGTGGTTCTAGAGCAACAGAACTATAAGGACGAATCTTTTAGATATCTGGACTACACTTTTCAGTTTGCCAGCCCCTCCGGTTATTGAAGCCCCTGCAGTTATTGAAGCCTCTCCTGGGAGCTTGGAGAGTACTGAAAGCCATGGTGTGAACTATTTTACAAACTTAAGGAGATAAATGTGTTTGATTATCCTGATTCACCAGTTGTGGACTGCAACGGATTTGTTGACTCTGTACACCAAACTTCTGATAGTTTTTGAAAAAAAAAAAAAGGAAAATGACAATGTCGATCAGCTGCTTACAGCATCTCCGGAAAAACGGGCGCAGGGTGGACACGAGCTCCGTGATGAAATCCACAAACTCCTAGCGTCTCAGAATAATGCCATGGAGGACAGCAATGAACTCAGTGATAAAGCTGACTGGCTCCAGATGCGCACAAACAGTCTGAAGGTTTCTCAGCGAGCCCTGGAAGACAGTCTTCTCGCCAGCAGCCGCAGAGTTCAGGCCGTGGAAAATCAAATTGAAGCCCTCATTACCAGGTTGGCTGAATTACAGGGAAAATTCAAGTCCCAGCCTCAAGGGTGTCAGAGGTTAAAGAAGGGTTAAAGAATGGGATCCTGGAACTTTGGGTGGAGATGGGGGGACCCCATCGAAGCTGAGCGTTTTGAACCCTCAGATTCTCAAGGGTTTATCTCACCCGAGGAAGTGGTCTCTCTTCCCTCAGCCGCACTGCTTTTTGCAGCACTGACTGAAGAAATTAATCCTTCGTCATCTGCTAAACCAGTAGTGACCTTCTCTGAAGGAAATGCCAGGCAAGACAACACTGATGTCTGTCAGGGCCTACCGATAGCTGCCTCTTAAGGACTTAAGGCAAAGCAGACTCCTAGAGTAGAGTCTAGTCCATGAGGAGCTTAATGAGTTTGCTAATTCATTCAAGCAGAAGTCTGGATATGTAATGGAATGGATTTTAAGGGTGTGGGATAATGGTGGAAGGAACATGAAACCAGGTCAGGCTGAGCACTGGTGTGGGCTCTCGGAGTGGAGATTCTAGGTTTCACCTGGCAGCTCACACAGTTGAAAATGTTGTCAAAAGTCTGTTTGGATGTTTGACTGAAGGATTTGTCAAAAAGATGGCCTGCTGAAAAGGAGTTGGAGGCGCTTCCTAAGCCTCGGCTTGGCGTTGATGGAAGGAGTTAAGGTTCAGGGAACCTGCATTGCTAGAGTGGATACACTGTGTGAACCCTAATCCCATAACGGCAAAACGGCGAGAGGGGATGCTTCTGCTCAGCTGGATGAATTAGATGCCATGGTTTAATTGGGCTCCGAGGCAGCAGGGACCAGGCGGCAACACGAATGGGAAAGGCAGGGTGATTGCGATGATCATAATGGGCAGCACAGACAATGTCCACAAATAGTCTAGCCTGTCATCTTCAGCACAGGAAAATGAATTTTATGGTGGCTTGATTCATATGGACTTTTGGTCCATATTTTTGGTACATGGTGGTTCCAGGCATGAAATAGATAAGAAGCCTTCTGAATTTTTGTTTGATCTCTATAGGCAGAAAAATCTCCTTGGGTCATGGCAAAAGGGTATTTTGGCCCATTGTGAATCAATACCCAGACTTGAGTCAGTTTAGAATTCCTTAAATGAAGGACAGCCTGAGAAAGGACCTTATAAAATACCGGAAGGTTTTACTGTTAGCCTTTCTCTGGTCTTCCTCAGAGGGACCTTCAGCCTTTAAACAACCAGACTTTCCAGGGTCTGTAGGATCCTGGTTCTGAATTGACTCTGATTCTGGGCGATCCCAAGAAACACTGCGGCCCTCCAGTTAGGGACTTAAGGAGTGATTGCTGGAGATTTGGCTGAAGTCCAACTCACAGTAGGAAGTCCAACTCACAGTAGGTCCAGGGGGTTCCCAAACTCAGCTATGCGTAATTTCCCCAGTCCCAGAGTGTAATATTGGGATAGATATTCTTAGAAGTTGCTTCCCTGACCTGTGGAGTGAGAGCTATTATGGTTGGAAAGGCTAACTGGAAGCCTTTAGAGTAACCTCTGCCAGGGAAAATAGTGATTCAAAATTCCCTGGAGGAATTGTAGAAACTAGTGCCACCATGAGGGACTTGAAAGATGCAGGGGTGGTGGTCCCCATATCTTCCTTTAGCTCTCCTATCTGGCTAGTGCAGAAGACAGATAGATGGTGGAGAATGGCAGAGTCAACCAGGTAGTGACTCTAATTGCAGCCGCTGTACCAGATGTGATGTCCTTACTTGAGCAGATTAGCACATCTCCTGGTACATGGTATGCAGCCACTGACCTAGCAAATGCCCCTTTCTCAGTACCTCTCCGTAAGGACCATCAGAAGCAATTTGCTGTCGGTTGTCGAGGCCAGCAGTGTACCTTTACAGCTTTACCTCAAGGATATGCTAACGCTCCAGGCCTGTGTCATAACTTAGAAGGGCTCTCAATCATCTGTCTCTTCCACAAAATATCACATCGGTGAATTATATTGATGACATTTTGCTGATTGGACCAAGTGAGCAGGAGGGAGCACCCACTTTGAGCTCATTGGTGACACAAGTATGCATCGGAGGATGGGAAATAAATCCAGCCAAAACTCAAGAGCCTTCTATCTTGGTAAAATTCTTAGGAGTCCAGTGGTGTGGGACATGCAGAGATACTCCTAAGGTGAGGATAAGCTGTTGCACCTGGACCCTCCCACCACCGAGAAAGAAGCACAACATTTAATGGGCCTGTTTAAATTCTGGAGACAGCACATCCTTCACTTGGGTGTCTTACTTCAGCCCGTATACCAAGTGACTCAGACAGCTGCTACCTCTGAATATGGTCTGGAACAGGAGAAGGCTCATCAACAGGTCCAGGCTGCTGGGCAGGCTGCTCTACCACTTGGATCATATGACCCTGCAGACCTGATGGTACTTGAGGCGTCGGTGGCAGATAGAAATGCTGTGTGGAGCCTTTGGCAGGCCCCTGTGAGTGAGTCACAGATGAGACTTTTGGGATTTTAAAGCAGGCTCTACCATCATCTGCAGACAACTATTCTCCCTTTGAAAGACAGTTCTTAGCCTGCTATTGGGCCTTCGTGGAAACTGAAGGATTGACAATGGACCTCTAGGTAACCACGTGACCTGAGCGGCCCGTCATGAGCGGGGTGTTATCTGACCCACCGAGTTATAAAGTAGGATGTGAACAGCAGCAATCTCTTGTCAAATGGAAGTGGTATACATGAGATCAGACCCTGGCCGGTCCTGAAGGCACAAGCAAGTTACAGGAAGACGTTGCCCAAACGCCTGTGGTTTCTACTCCCGTTACAATGCTGTCTGCTGCCAAGCACGCACCTATAGCTTCATGGTTGTTCCCTATGATTGGTTGGTGGAGGAAGAGATTATGGCCTGGTTTCCTGATGTTTCTGCACATCCCTCAGGTGCCACCCAGAAGAGGACAGCTGCAGTGTTACAACTTTCTGGGTCAACCCTGAAAGACACCAGTGAAGGGAAATCTTCACAGTGGGCAGAACTTCGGGCAGTACACATGGTCATACATTTTGTTTGGAAGGAGAAATGGCCAGATGTGCGACTGTTCACTGATTCATGGGCTGTAGCCAATGGATTGGCTGGATGGTCAGGGATTTGGAAAGAGCGTGATCAGAAAATTGGTGAGAAAGACATGTGGGGAAGAAGTATGTGGATAGATCTCTGCAAATGATCGAAGGCTGTGAAGATACTTGTGTCCCATGTAAGTGCTCATCAGGGTGACTTCAGCTGAGGAGGAGCTCAATAGTCAAGTAGTTAGGATGACCCATTCTGTGGAGAGTTGCCTCTTTCCCCAGCCATCCCGGTCATTGCCCAATGGGCCCATGAACAAAGTGGCCATGGTGGCAGAGGTGGGGATCATGCATGGGCTTGACAATATGAACTTCCACTCACCAGGGCTGACTTGGTCACAGCTGCTGCTGAAGGCCAGACCTGCCAACAGCAGAGACCAACACTGAACCCCAGCTTCGGCACCATTGCCTGGGGTGACAGACTACACTGGACCACTTCCTTCATGGAAAGGACAAGGCTTTGTCCTTACTGGCGTATGTACTTACTCTGGTTATGGATTCGCCGTTCCTGCACGTAAATCTTCTGCCATAACTACCATCGTGGATCTACCGAATGCCTTATTCACTGTGACAGAATTCTGCGCAGTACTGCTTCTGATCAACAAGCTCACTTCACAGCCAGAGAAGTGTGACCGTAGGCAGACAATCATGGAACCCACTGGTCTTCCATGTTCCCCACCATGCTGAAGCAGCTGGTCTGATAGGAAGATGGAATGGCTTTTGGAAGATACAGCTACAGCATCATCTAGGTGGCAGCAGCCTGGAAGGGTGGGACAGGGTTCTCTTGAATCAGTGTCCAATATACAGTATGGTTTCTCCCATAGCCAGGATCCCTGGGTCCTGGAATCAAGGGTGGAAAAGGGACTCGTTCTGCTCACTGTCACCCCCTAGTGGCCCACTAGGGGATATTTTGCTTCCTGCTCCCACAACCTTAAGTTCTGCTGGCCTAGAAGTTTCCGGAGAGGAAAGCGTTCCTGTCAGGAGTCACAACAAACAGTCCATTGAACTGGGAGCTCAGACTTCCTTCTGGACACTTTGGGCTTCTGATGCCCTTGAGCCAACAGGCTAAGAGAGGAATAACAGTGTTAGGAGGGTGATCGAGCCAGATTACCAAGGGGAAATTGGATTGCTTTTCCACAATGGAGGTAAGAAAGAGTCTGGAGTGCAGAGTATCCTGTAGGACATCCCTTAGTGCTGACATGTCCTGCGATCCGTCAGTGGAAAGCCACAAAAGCAGCCTAATCCAGGCAGGGTGACAAAGGCACAGACCTTTCAGGAATGAAGGTCTGGGTCACCCCTCCAGGAAAAGAGCCAAGACTTGATGAGATGCTTGCCAAGGGTGGGGGAGATACAGCTGAGGCCTCGTGAACAGTTATAACGACAAGAGTGTTTCTGTTGTTTTTATTAAAAATGCGTTTGTATAGGTATTTGTATTTCCTTTCTTCAATTTCTTTATCATGCGATGATGTAACATCAGTTAAGATAATATCAATGGGTGACATATTTAAGTTCGAGAAACTAAAAGAATGTCCCTCGCCAGGCGGTGATGGTGGCACACGCCTTTAATCCTAGCACTTGGGAGGCAGAAGCAGGCAGATCTCGTGAGTTCCAGACAGCCAGAGCTACAACAGAGAAACCCTGTCTTGAAAAAAAAGAAAAGAATGTCCCTCAAAGAATATTCCCGCCTACCCTGAATTTATAATGCCTTTGCGTTTGCACAGGAGATAGTTACATTATATTAGGCGTTGTCACCACCTGGTTAAATACAGAATTAATTTGCAGTTGAATGAGGGATAGTTATTTTAGATGTTACTGTGACCTGGTTATTGTTTTCACTTGGAAGTTAATCACAACGTAAGCAGATAGTGGTTGTGTGTCAACTTGACACAAGGGGTGTCCTTGTGATCTCTGTTCTTGGTTGTCGGTTTGACTACGTCTGGAATGAACTAAAATCCCCGAATGGAAGGCACACCTGTGAGGGATTTTTGCTTAATTTGATGCGGGAAGATCTACTAATCCAGGTCTGTGAGGTAGGAGAGCTATTAAAGGAGATCCTTAAATCCATATCATTTGAGCTGGAAAACCACCTCTAATCTGGGCCACACCATCTGCTGGGAGCCTATATGGGGACATGGAAGAAAGAGTTTGCCTTTTGCCTGCTTGCTCTCACCTTGTTAGCAAGTCCATTCCTTCACTGGCATTAGAACCTACTTCTTCAGGATTCTAGTATATACCGAAGACCAGCTGGGACACTGAGTCTCACGGACTGTTCCGTTCATAGACAGTCGTGGTTGGAGTAGTTGGACCATAGCTTGTAAGTCATTTATATGTAAGTCATATATATATATATATATATATATATATATATATATATATACACACACACACACATATATACATATATACATATATACACGCATACATGGGGAGAGAGAGATTCATTCTGTAAGTTCTGTTATTCTAGAGAACCCTGACCAACACAGGAAACAAGCTAACAAGCAGTGTTCTTCCTGGCATCTGCTTCAGTTCTTGCCTCTAGGTCCCTGTCCTGACTTCCCTCAGTGATGGACTGTTACTTGGAAGTATAAGATGAAATAAATTCTTTCCTCCCCAAGTTGCTTTGGTCAGATTTTATCACAGCAAGAGAAAAACTTAAGACACCCTGTTTCAAAAAGAAAAGAAGTCAACCAACAAGGTGGTATGCAGCTGTAATCCCAGCACCGGGGAGGGGATGCGGGAGGGTCCCTGGTGCTTGCTGGGTAGCCAGTACAGCTGAACCCATGAGCTCCAGGTTCAGTGAGAGACCCTGTCTCAATAAAATAAGTTGGTCAGTGACAGAGGAAGGTATCTGATGCTGGTCTCTGGCCTCTACATGCATGTACAACACACATGCGCACGCACACACATACACTCGGTGAAAACCCTTGAGCCATGACCTCTTCCTAGACGCCCTTTGTCAGGCTGAGAAAACATAGTTACAGGAAACACTCTGTCAGCTCCCAGGTGAAGAGCAGAATTCTATTGTTTGAATCTGGGGTCTCCACACCAGTTGGGGAAGAACAGGATGTGCTGAGATGGGCCTGGAATCCTAAGGGGAGGCCCCGTTGCATGCTGGGTGTGGGAATGTTGAAAAGGCAATACCAAAGATGTGTTTTTTTCTTTCTCTTTTTGAAAATAGATTAAAAAAAACTGTCTAAGGGTCTCATTGCTGTGAAGAGACACCATGACCATGGCAACTCTTATAAACAAAAGCATTTAATTGGGGCTGGCTTACAGTTCAGAAGTTTAGTCCATTGTCAGCATGGCGGGAAGCATGGCGGCACACAGGCAGACATGGTGCAGGAGTCGCCTAAGACCGTTCTGCATACCAGATATTTACATCATAATTCATAACGGTGACAAAATTACAGTTTTGAAGAAGCAACAAAAATGATTTCACGGGTGGAGTTCGCCACAACGGGAGGAACTGTATTAAAGGGTCGCAGCGCTAGGAAGGTGGAGAACCACTGCTTTAGCAGAGCAGTAGTGTTTGTTTTTCCCCTAGAGGATCCCTGGCTTCTCTGACCTCCAGTTCTTGACCACCAGAGTAATATCAGGGATGGTTTTTATCTCATGGAGTGGGCCTTAACTCAGCGCAGATGCTGGTTGGTTACTCCCGTAGGTTCTGTGCTATTAGTGCACTCGCTCATCCTGCACGCAGGTCAGCATTGTGGATGGAGGACTTTGTAGCTTGACTGGTAGTTGCTCCCTCCTTCGGTGGTGTGCTGAACACCCTCAAGTACTAGGAACGCTAGCCTAGGCGTGACGGCTCTAGGTAGCAGCAGCTCGGCTTTTCCGTGTTCAGTGAGTGAGTAGTTGTTGGCAACAGCAATGGGGATTTACTGTCAGTTGGAGAACAGCCAATAGCTTGGCGTAGCCCGGGTTGTTTGGGAGTTCAAATTCCATGGGGTGCATTTGGCCAACAACTCAATTAGCTGTAACCCACTCCTGACACTGGAAGCTTCATTTGGTGACAAGAGATGTCCAGCTGGGGCTTCGTCTCCCCAGTTCTTTGGCAATTCCATTTAGATCATCTTCATACACACATATATTCTAGGAAGCTCCTATTGTACTATTTTCTACATAACCCCTCAATGACCTTTAGTTTTAACTGCTCCCCATATTGCCTCCCTTGCCTCCTTTCTTCCCGTCCCCGTTTTTCCCTCCTGTTTCTGCCTCCCTTGTTCATCTATAATTATCCTTCCACGCTAGTCCGGTACCCTCTACCTAACCTCTGTGGTTATACAGATTGTAGCCTGCTCATTGAAGACTTAACAGCTCACCTCCACATATAAGCAAATGCACGCCATATTTGTCTTTCTGGGTCTGGGTGACCTCATTCAGGATAACTTTTTTAATCTATATCCATATACCGGTGAATTTCATGATTTCATTTTTTTGAAGGCTGAGTGATATTCTAGTGTGTAAACTTACCACATTTTAAAATCCATTTATCCATTGGTGGGACATCTAGGCTGTTTCCAATTTCTAGCTATTATGAATAGGGTGTCTCTACAGTAGGATGAAGTATCCTTTGGGTCTATGCCCTGGAGAGGTACAGCTGGATCTCGAGGTAGATCAATTCCCAGCTTCCTGATGGACTGCCACATGGATTTCCATAGAGGCGGTGCAGGCTTGCACTCCCACCAGCAATGGATGAGCTTACTCCACACCCTCATCAGCATGAGCTGTCATTTGTGTTACTGAGCTTAGTCATTCTGACAGGTGTAAGATGGAATCTCAGGGTGGCTTTGATTTGCATTTCCCTGAGGGCTAAGGATGTTGAACATGTCCCTAAGCATTTCTCAGCCATTTGTGTTTCCTCTTTTGAGAATTCTCCGTTAAGATCCATATCCCTTTCTAACTGGGTTATTTGCTTTCTTGATGTGCAGTTTTTTTTTTAAAAAAAATTCTTTATATATTTTTAGATGTTAGCCCTTTATGGTATGCTTAGGTGGTAAAAAATCTTTCCCTCGTCAGTAGCCTGCCATTTTGTCAGAACGATGGTGTCCTTTGCCGTACAGAAGCTTTTCATGAGGTCCTACTTACGGATTTCTGTTCTTTGTGCCTGTGCTAACGGTGTTCTGTTCAGAAAAGCCTTTCCCTGTGTCTCTCTTCTGTCAGGTTCAGTGTGTCTGGTTTTATATTGAGGTCTTTGATTGATATGGGGTTGAACTTTGTGTAGGGTGATAAGTATGGATCTGTATGGATTCTTCCACATACGGACATCCAGTTTGACCAGCACCGTTTGTTGAAGAAGCTGTCTTTTTACCAGCGTGTGGTGTGACTTGTGGGAATAGATGTTCTTCCAGAAAGGGACGACAGAGAAAGAAAGATCGGGGACAAAGACGTGAGGGAGAAGGGGAGCCTGTAGTTAAGTGGTCGGATAGGGAAGGTACAGACAGGACAGGAAGTGATTGTGCCCCAGCTGCTGGAGGGGGCCGGAATTCTGTAAAAAAAAAAAAAAAAAAAAAAAAGTCAGGGCTGGAAGCTCAGTGCTAAGAACTGTAAGTACGGCTTCACAACAGTAGGTGGCGCCGCACACTGGCCCATTAATAATAGTCTTACTGGCTTTCTTTTCAAAAGTCAAGGGAAGTCAAGATGCATCAGGCTCAGCTGAGGCTTAGTAACAGTGGAGAAGCTACCAGAGGGCTATGACTGGCCTTATGTGCACATGATGTTGATGCAGAAGTAGGCTCCTAGCTTCTGTTCTTGGCTCTCAAAGGATCTGGAAAAACAACTAGCAGAATCCTGATTCAGAAGGCGGCCTGAAGGGTGGCGAGACCCAGTAACCAGCCCCAATCAGCGTTCAGCGTTGCCCACGGTGAAGTCAGATTCCTTGTGCCCCTCCCCTTAGGCCCTCCCCACCACAATGAACTCCCAGGTCCCCACAGCCTCTTCTGTCCTCAGTCACAAGGTCAGTTTTTAAGTATCAGTCAAGGGACTCCCCGTTAACACTGCCCCGAACTCCCAGTGGCTTTACCCTGACACTGATCTCAGACTGGCCTGCAAAGCTTCAGCCCTCTCTGAAGTCATATCCGAGCTTGCATTCGCTGTGTTGGTTTGGGTAGGATAAAGTGAGCCATGCTATGCTTTCATGAAGTGTACCCTGTTGTGAGCCGACAAAGTGCACCCTGCTGTTTTACGTCCTCTCCTCGGCAACTCCCCACTAAGGGTGTCCACTCCGCCCGCACTTAGTTCCAGCCTCCCGCCGCATACCGACCACTCTGGGGTCTCAGCTCGCACTTGCTGGGCATGGCATTTTGCTCCATAGCTGATACTGTTGCCTCGAGCCACAAGGCCCAGCCCTGGGTCCAGAAGCTGGCGGGAGGCTGGGGAAAGGGCTCAGCTGGTGTGAGCTCAGCTCAGTGTGAGACTGGAGGTCCAGATCCCTGGAACCCACATGCCCCCTGTAACCCAGCGCTGGGAAGGCAGACAGGGGCCCCCAAGCAAGCTGGCAGTGGACTAACCAGTATGGTCCAGCTCTGGGGCCAATTGAGAGACACTGCCTCAGTGATTAAGGGAAAGACAGATCAAGGAAGACTCCTGACTCACGTGCACATACACGTGTACCAGCACACACCTGTACACTGATACATATGTGAACATGTGTGTGCGCGTGCACACACACACACACACACTCATGCATACATTCTTTCATGTTGTAAAATTGCCATAAGCAAGATAAAGGCAGATTGGTGTGTGTGTGTGTGTGTGTGTAAAACAGAAACAAGACAGGAAGTGTGCATAGGCAGATCATTTTTCTTCTGAAGTCGAGTTTCTGTGGTGTCCATCTTTACCTCCAGCATGGAATTTTCCTAGAGGATCCCCGAAGCCAATGACCTCATTACACTCCCTTTGCTTAATTACATTCCCCCCTCTAGATGGAAATTCTGGCACAATGGCTATGAGTCTGTGCTTTGGCAGCCTACGGGAGGGCTTTGACTCTCGAGGCCACAGGGGCCGATAGTGGTCATTCTAACAAGGACGGAAGCCCTAGGGCAGTATCTTTGAGAGAGCCCTCCTGGGCACTAAGATGCAGCCGCGAGTGTCTGGAACTGTGAGCAGAGCCCCAACTGATTTTTTTGCACAAATGGCATTAACAATGGAATGAGCTGTCAGGAGGTCAGCCAGAGCCATAGCAGTGCGTGCGCCACAGAGGGCCCTCTGCTCAGTGTCGTGCCCATAGCCCAGGAACTGGCATATTTAGTGTGTGTGAAAAATCAGGCCATCATCAGACCAATTTCAGTTTTGGAAAGCATGGGGGAACATTTTCCATGGCCAGGCCACACAAGGCCTCTATTCTGCCCCTGGCAGAGCAGTACCAAGCGGGAAAAGGGGGACCGTTGAGTCGGATGATACAATATGGAAGGACCCACAAGCAGCTGGCATGGCAGTTCCTTGGGTACACTGGCTTTGTGTTGCAGCTTCTAGGACTAACATTTCAAAATACTTTCCCCCTCTTTGCTCACCATAAATTCTATTGATGTGAGTTGACAGAAGTTTTTACCTTTCCAGCGCACAGTGGGGCAGCTGATAGACTACTGGGAGATGAGGTTGTCCCACTGTGGAAGTTACCTGTTATTTCCTTATGCACGCAGAGACACCAAACGTGAGCAAATAAATACAAAGAAGTGTTTCTTCTTTATAACTCACATCGAAGGAAAGGATATATTTCCGCGGTATGCAAGACTGGATAACAGAAATGACAGACAGCTCTCTATTTCTGCAGGAAACCAGGACTGGCAGACAGGAACAAGGCTGTGGTCTCCCCTGACAACCATCATTCAACCTTCCTCTTCCTGAATAGGAAGGGCCCTTCCTGGTTGTGAGGTTGTGAGCTGAGCTAAAGTGCAGCATGGGAAGTGAGTGGGGGTGGGGTGGGTGAGGAGACATGCAGGGTCCAGGGTGGGGGAGGGGGAGTCTCAACTGGCTTTTGCCCAGAGGTCTAGGGAAGGTTCTGCAGACAATCTGAAGTTGCTTCAGATGGACACGGTTGGGAGAGCACTGAAGGTGACTCTGGGGAAAAAATTCTACAAACAACAAAGCAGACACGGGAACGAGCGAATGAGCGTGGCGTCGCGCTGTCCAGACACAGCGCTGGGACATCCGATCTGCTAGTGAGTGACGAGGCCGCCTGCGTCTTCCAGACAACTGTGCCGGGTTCCTGTGCAGACTCAGAAGGAAATGCTGGTCCACGAAGCCGGAAGTAGGCCAGATGCTTTCCCCATCCCTGTCAGCCTCCCGGCAATGAAGAGCACCGGGCGGCAGGGTAGAGAGTTAGCAGGAGGGCGGAGGTCCTGACCCTCCTGCCCTCCCCTGGCCAAGCTTCTGAGATAGTGTTCTCGGATGGAGGACAAGTGGCCTACATTAGCCACAGGCAGAAGTGGGAAAGAAAAGGCCATCAGTAGGGGATTCTGTCTAACAATACCAACGAAAAATCTGCGTGAGTTCACACTCGTGTAGGTTTTAATCTTTAATTGTGCTTACTGGAGCATGTGCTTGTGCGTGTGTGTGTGTGTGTGCACGCGCACACGCAGGCGTGTGCATACGGACTGGTGAAAGATAAGGTATGGACTGTGCCTCCCCCACATGTGTTGAATCTCTGACACGATGGCCCTGGGTTGGGAGTAGGGCCAGAGGGTGTTAGGAGAAGTGATATTGAAATGTTGGAAGCGACAGTGTTTCGTTTCTGTTGCTGTGATAAATGCCCTGACCAAAAGCAACTTAGCAGAGAAGGGAGAGCTTGCTCCTCCAGAGACTCAAGCTCAGTTCCCAGCACAGTGTTGGACCGCTAACAACCACATGGAACTCCAACCCCAGGGTACCCGACGCCCTCCCCTGGTCTCCGTAGGGACCTGCCATACATAAACACACACAAATAAAAAATCAAATAAACAACCCCCCCAAATATTTCCAAAGGCCAATCCCGTGTAGACCTCACTGAGACCCTCTTCCCAGGTGATTCTAGGCTGTGTCAAGTTGACAGCTAAAGCGAAGCACCGTCTTCGAACCAGAAGTCTGCTGTCACTTTGCCTTCGGAACTGAGCAAAACAGACTTCTTTTGTTCATAAGCCTCCTAGTCTGTGGTACTTTGTTGACCAAACAGACTAGGAGAGTGCATGTGTGCAGATGTTGAACCTCGCTTGCTCCTCTTATTCAGCAGAAAAGATCTTTCATTTACCGCCATTTTAAAGAGACAGCTGCCTAATTTAAAATGGTCAAATCCGTCCTAAATACCAGCAAGTTTGTGGAGTAAACAAGGGATACGTCCCGTAAAAGTGGACAGATGTGTGATACAACTGAGCTATAAATTTGGTTCTAAATCTGCTTTAAGAAGCTCAATACAACAGGAAACAGCTTCCAGCCCAGGACCATTTGTCCTGGCTTCATTTCTATTGCTGTGTCAAAATACGCTGACTGTCCCAGGTCCCACATTCATCCCAGGGAAGTCAAAGCCTCCAAGAACTGCTGGGCTCTAAAAAACTGGGAGCAGACTTATTTTTCAAACTTAAGCAATAGTGTTTCCCTAAAATATATGGCTGTATGTCCTGCTACAAAATGCGTCTGTCCAGCTTTTGATGTCTTCTGTAAGACATCATGTACGTTACCAGGACAATTACAAATGAAAAAAATGTCTGTATATTGCTTCAGGGACCTTCACCCATTGCTTTTAGCATAAGAGGCCCCCTGAGCTAGGGTTCTAGGCTTGAGCTCTTCATCATGTATGTTCTAGACCACCCACTGCCCATCTTTAAATTTCATCCAAGATATGACGTCGAATACATGTGTACTGGGGCTGGGGTGTGGCCCAGATGGTAGAATGCTTGTCTAACACTCGTGAAGCCCTGGCTTTGATCTCCAGCACCTCATAAACCAGGGGTGGTACACACCTGTCATCCTAGTGTTTGGGAGGTGGATGCAGGAGGCTCAGAAGTTCAAGACCATCCTTGGTTACATAACAAGTCTGAGGCCAGCCTGGGCTAAATGAGACCATGTTCCTAATTCCTAGAATAAGCAAGGCCTTATGGGGAATAAAAGGAGCCACCAAGGAGTGTGTGGCTGAGTTAGATGAACACTGGAACTGTCCGTTCCTTACAGCTAGCGGTCACTTTCTTCCACTCTAAATGGTCAGCTTAATAAAACATCTTGTTTTTTTCCCCCCATTTATTTGCCTGACTGCATGTGCAAGCACTCCTCAGCACACATATGGAAGTCAGAGGACAACCTGCAGGAGTAGATTCTCCCCTTTTGCCATGTGAGACCTGAGAGTCAAACTCAGGTCCCTGGGCTTGGTGGCAAGCACCTTGATTCCCTGAGCCATCTTGCTGGCCCTGACAGGCTCTCTGGATCTGAGTCGGCGTGAAGCTACCTTTTCATTGCCCTACTGCTCTTGCTCAGCCTTAACTGTCGCTCCCTGAACACAGCCATATTCTGCTATCGTTCCGGTCATATTACTGTTTGCACATTGAGGATTTCCACTCAGAAGTTAATATTTTAAATGGACTTGATATTAATGCCAATTTATGTAGGAACTGAGTTTCTTTAATAAGCCAAACATAACCCAGCTAACAGGACTAAGTAGCAATGTATTGCTCAATTGGAACATCCCAGTTTTAGTGTGCAGTAGGTCTCTCTTCATACAGGATTCTGCTTTCTGTGGTTTTGGTGCCCCATGGATAGCTACAGCAAGAAAGTATTAAGTAGAAAATTACAGAAAGTAAATAATTCATACAGCTTAGGTAATTTTGCATTATATTACTATAATCGCTCTTTTATTATTAGCCATTTCTAATGTTTTTAAAAAAATAATTTAGTTACTTGTATTTTATCTTTATGGGTTTTTTGCCTGCAAGTATGTTAAGTGCATCATGTGCACGCAGTCCCCATGGAGGCCAGAAAGAGGGTAGAAGATTTCCCCTGAAACTGGTGTTGCAGATGGTCGTGAGCCACCACAAGGATACTGGGAAAGGAACTCTGGCCTTCTGCAAGAGCAATAAGTGCTCTAACTGTTGAGCCGTCTCTCCAACCTCATCTAATTCTTCTATTGTGACTGATTGATAAAGCCAGATTTGTCATGTAGGTATTGGGTCCAGGAACAAATACAGTTACGACTAAGGGATCTTGGAATGAATCCCTGAAGATGGGTGGGTGGGTGGGTGGAGGGGGCTCCTTGGCACAGCTGTTGGAAGACGGGAGCTGTTCATGTTGCTGCTGGAAGGCATCTTCTGAGAAGTTGGCTTCTCTGTGTTTGCTAGAGATTCACATTCTCTGCATTTGCAGTTACACAAAGGTAAAAACCACTGCACCTGCCAAGGTTTGGCCAGCAGCGAGGCACCGGAGCAAGTTCCTTAATTTTGTTACAATGCTGGTCTAAATGTTCTCCTGAGATACTAGAAAGCGCAAATTCTACAATCCCTTTGAGATCTAGTAAGGGACTTACGGGCTTGAATATGGTTGAAACGAAGGGATCCTTGGCTTTAATAATTGCCTTTTGTTGTAGCAACTAGGGTCATAACTGCCACTCAAACCATTGGTGACCAAGGAGTCATCATTCGGTAAGAGTGGTCCAGCCTGACTACTCTTTGGTCCGACAAATAATGAGGACACACTGCCAGACCACAATCTACAGACATACGGACTTTGCTTCTTATGTGTGACACAGAGGTGCACTGGAGAAGATAGCAAGAGGCCTAGCACACGGCATGTTTGATCGGGTCCTGTCCCCATACATGTGTCGTTTTGTCTCTAAAGCATTGTTCTAAGGCCAGACTAGATTCCCAGATGGAGTATAGGCTCCGTAGGTATAAACACAATGAGTAAAATTCACTCAACTGTCCCATGGCTCAAAGTTCCAGAAGCATATGAGCGAGCAGACAGACCACATCCAGCCCTCCCAGGATGTTCAAACACACCAGCAATTCCATGAGCCTTAAGAAGGGCACACCTTCCTGCCTTGAATGCTTCGTCTTTGTTACGGTGATGGTGACTCCACCTTATGGTACCCTAGTGGTCTGTTCCCAAACAGGTTTGTTTGTGGGGTCAGGGCAGGTGTACATTTGAAAGTAAAGCAGAAAATTTCCACTCTAAAATGCTGAAGCAGGGGGGGGGAGGACACAGAAGAGACAGCTCCTCAGTGAAGTTCTTACTGCGTAAGCATGAGAGCTTGAGCTCACCCTCCAGAACCCATGTAAAACAAGAAAAAGCCAGGTGTGGTGATGCACACTCTGCTGGGGAGGCAGACACAGGTCGCATGGTGGTTTGAATGGAATGTCCCCATTGTCTTGGGCGTTTGAATACGTGGTCCCCAGTTGGTGGTGCTGTTTCGGTAGGTGGGGGAGGTACTGCTTTGCTGGAGGAAGAATACACTGTGACAAGGGCCAGTTCTCTCTGTTCCTGCTTGCAATTTGGATGTGAGCCCTCAGCTGCTGCTCCAGCTTCCGTGCCTGCTGCCTGGTGCCTCTGCTCCACCAGGACAGACTCTTATCCCAAACGAACCCTTTCTTCTGCAAGCTGCCTTGGTCACAGTGTTTAAAACGTAATTAAGTCAGGTGGATAGATCCTGGGCGAGCTGGCTTGTCAGTCTGACCTCCTTGGAAGTCAGATTAAAATTAAAAGGTGGATAGCAAGTGCTTGAGGAAGCACTCACTACCTGAGACTGGCTTCCACCTCCAACATGCACCTGCATGTACACACACACACACACACGCACACACCACCTCCAACATGCACCTGCATGTACACACACACACACACACACACACCACCTCCAACATGCACCTGCATGTACACACACACACACACACCACCTCCAACATGCACCTGCATGTACACACACACACACACGCACACACCACCTCCAACATGCACCTGCATGTACACACACACACACACGCACACACCACCTCCAACATGCACCTGCATGTACACACATGCACACACACGCACACACACGCACTCATGCACAGTACTGATTAAACATTTTTGAGAATGCTTTCATACCAACTCCTATTGGCTTGCAGACTCCATTAAGGGCCTTTTTATTTATCTAGGGCGGTGGTTCTCAGTCTGTGGGTCACTACCCCCTCTTTGAGGGTCAAACGAGCCTTTCACAGGGTTGCTTAAGACCATCTGCATATCAGATATTTATATTGTGATTCATAACAGTAACAAAATTACAGTTATGGTGTAGCAGCAAAAATAATTTTATGGTTGGGGGTCACCCCAACATGAGGAACTGTATTAAAAGGTTGCAGGATTAGAAAGGTTGAGAACCACTGGTTTAGGGCGTTTGTTTACTGTCTTTGAGGAAGTAAAAGTTGAAGAGGAACAGAAACAGTATAGATGCAAAATGGACATTGTAAAGGATGGGTAGGAACAGGAAGAGGCCTGAAAGCTAATGGAAGGTGTTAACCCTTTGGATATAAAAATGTCCCCTTCACAGGCTTGTGAGGGAACACATGGCCCCCAGCTGGTGGCACCATTTTGGGGGAAATGGAACTTTTTTGAATTAAGGCCTAGCTGGTGGACAGACTACTGGGGTCAGACCTTGACAATCACAGACAGGCCCTGCCTCCAGTCCTCCTTCCTTCCTGATCTGTGAGGAAGCTACCCCACAAACTCCCACTAGCAGACTGCTGCTTCAGCTGCCATGCCTTTCCTGCCACAGTGGTCTGTACCCCACAAACTGAGAAGTAAAAGACGCCTCATTCACCTGAGGCTTGCCTCTGTCAAGCAGCAAGTGATGAGAAAGGTAATGAACGTATGATCAGGTGCGGGCTTGAGTGTCCCTGCAGGCCTGTCAGCCCGTTCCGCCTGTGAGGCGGTCCCCACCACTTTAACAAAGTTGCCGGCAGAAGTGTCAAGCCTGCTTTATAGAACAAGTGGCCCTCAGTTGCCTCCCGGAGCTTACAGGTAAGAGCTTCTTGCAGAAGACACCACACACTTCTGTCACAGGACTTACAGGACACAAGTGGGCACTCTACTTCCTGACTGCAAAGGAGCTGGTCCTCTCTTCCTATTACGTGGTCCCGGGGCCTGAACTCAGGTCTGGGCTCGGCAGCGCACACCTCTGCCTGTTGAGCCATCTCACCAGCCCGTATGTATCCGGCTTCTCTGCCCTGAGCGTAGGGGTTGGGCTGGGGGAGGGGGGGTACCTGAGCCAATTTTGACTTCAAAATGAAGTCAAAGAAGTGGGAGTTTTGAAACACTGTCATATAAGCAAACAGTATGTCCCAGAGTAGAAGCTGAAAGAGACAAAACCAAAACAAGACAAAAGCCACAGAAATACTATTTTGCTCTGCAGGCCTTTGAGCTCTAGCTTACAGCCCTGGATTTTGTTGTCAGCCATGACCTGCCCCCCCTTTGCCCCACTTCTTATGAGGGAGAAGGGACAAGGATGCACTGGGGGCTGCAGGGCAGTGGAGCGAGCTGAGGGAGACACCAGACAGCACAGACAGGGAGAGACTTCATAACAAAAGGCACAGCAGAGACGGGTGGGAAAGAGTTGTGCAGACCTTGTGACATCAGAGTCTAGGCCACTAAGACAAGCTAGAGCTTGGGGGTGAGGCCACCGAGAACTACCGTGGTGGTTTCGATGGGAACGGCCCCTGTAGGGTCATATTTGAATGCTTAGTCCCCAGTTGGTGGAACTGTTTGGGGAGGACTGGGAGCTGTGGCCTTGTTGGAGGCGTGTCACTTGCAGTGGGCTCCGAGGCTTTAAAAGCCCAGCACCATGACTGCTGGCCTGCTGCCGTGCTCCTCGCTGAGCCGGTCATGGGCTCACCCTCTGGAACCCTGAGCCCCAAATTAAATGCTTTCTTTTAATAAGTTGCCTTGGTCATGGCATTTTGTTACAGTGCTGAAGAGTAACTAAGACACCCATCACCTCTCCAGAGGGGCCCCTTGACTTGGATGACTTGGATCAGATTGCTGGAAAAGTGAGGTACCCCAACTCTGACCCTCACAAGCACCCCCACGCAGCATCCAGGGTGAGAATTCCACTCAGCAGAGAATTAAGAGATTTTCCCAAAATGAAGGAAGGAAGGAATAAACACTCAAAATAACTAGATCACAGGGGTTCATCAAAAGCTTTATTCTCCTTTTTTCTTCTTTATTTTTTATTTTTTTAGTTTTGACATTGCTTGGTTATACACTGCCAGGCATTTGAAAATCTTTTCTTCTTTCTTTCCTTCCTTCTTTCTTTTTTTTTTTTAAAATAAGGAAGTTAGAACAATGGGAGGACTTCACTCCAGTGCTTCAGAAATGTGATCATCCCTGGAAAGGGCTCGTTCCCCATGGTTCTGGGGCTTTGTCAGAATTTTGATGAGCCGCCTCAGACAAATAGCAGAGTGTCTTAAATAACATTGGAAGTGCTTTGGAAGGGCAAAACAAAGAAAAAAAATTCTCCGGAAGTTTAAAAGTGTCCGGATGGTTTGGGAGGACACGGCTTCTGCGGCCTGAGATGTTCGCAGTGCTTGCCGAGCAGTCACATCCAGGACAGCCAACCCAACAGAAGACGGACTGTTAGAAAGAGGCTGTGAGCTGGTCTAGCGGCCTTCCGACCTCCCTCGGCTGGCTGCCATTGGTGATTGAATGAGCCCTTCATTGAGGAAGCAGGAAGTTTCTCAGTTCCACCAAACGGAGCAGCAGAACCCAGCATCAGCCACCAGGGCCATCCTCACGGCCTCCCCCTCCCCACCTGGTACTCACTGTGCAGACCACACGCAAACAGTTTTTGCAGATTAAATTACTCCCTTAAAATACAATGAAACATCATCCCGTAAGATTCTCTTTGAAAAGTCTTTCTCAATCCCATTCTTAATTTATAAAAATGTGCAAAACTGACTTCAAATAAATAGGACAAAGTAGGAAGAGCTAAACTTTTTGGTTTTGGTTCTCTCTGTCTTTAAATTAAAAGTAAAAAGAGTCCAGCTGCATGTCAAGGCAGCTCAGGCTAAAATCCACGTGGAGGCTGTCCGCAACTCTCGGTTGCATTTCCAAGTGAAGTCTGCTGTGCTCAAAACTCGCAATGGATGCCTCCACTGAGGTCTTTCACCACACCCTCCTTGATCAACCTGAGGAGGAACCTGGTCTCTGTGGTCACGTTGTGCATGACTTGCAGGTTCATAGCGCCCATGCACTGATTGTCGAAGTAGTGCAGAGGAGTCCGGGGTCGACTGAGGTCGTATCCAAATCCCGCCAGGCTGACTTCGTCACACAGATGTGTGGCTAACACAATGGCGATGACTCCCATCGTGGGGATGTTCTGAAAAGGATGCAGACCAATTTATTCCATTTATTCATTTTTTAAAAAATACTTTTAATCCCCTTTTTTTATTCACTTTAACATTTTGAAATTATAATTACAACATTTTCCCATTCTCTTTCTTCCCTTCTCACTCCCCTGCCCCAAACACACACACACCCTTCCCTGCTCTCCTGCAAATTCATGGTCCCCTTTTCCACTAATTGTTATTCATGCATATATGCACACACACACATTCCTAACTATAACCTGCTTGCATGTACTACCTATATATGTTTATAGGTAAGTCTAATGTTACTTGTATGTATGTGCTAAGGGTCTGTCAGGTCTACCTCAGAGAGGACCCTCTGTTGACCTTCCCAGGACATGGTTTCAGCAGCCGATTCCTCCTGTGGGACATTCTCTCCCTTGTTAGATTCTTGTTTCTCCCACTCAGGGGACAATGTTCAGGAGTTGGTTCTCTCTTTCTACCACATCAGGCACCATGGGAAGTGCCTTACCCAGCATGCATCACACTGACGCCTGCCTTTTTTTTTTTTAAGATAGGGTTTTACCATGTAATCCAGGCTAGCTTCTACCCCACGATCTCCTGCTTCAAGCTCCAGAATGCTGGGTTACAGGTGTATGGCCTCTACCTGACTACATCTACTCCTTTTGAAATGGATTCAACCAGCTTTAGCCTAGTAGGCGCATGCTCAGCCCATCTGTCTGCCTGGCAACCTGCCATGCCTCCTGGGATGTACAGTGCCGGCACAAAGCTTTCTGGACCTTCATTCAAGTCCTGGGTAAAAACAGCACCAATAGACAATTCCAGAGAGTCTGTGGCTGACACAGCCTCCCTGAAGGCTGTCACTGGTCCAGTTGTAGTCTGTTTCCCTTATTTGACATGCTAGGGCCCAGAAAAGTTTCAGCTGTTGGAGTTCTTGTGCCTATACAGCAAGACCTCTTGGGAATAGACTCAGGTGGACTGACACTCTCTTGTGTTTCACAAGTACTTTATGAACGTACTGTAATTTTACACAGTATTGCTATTTATTGTTTCTACATTTTGATTATGATCCATCACATGAGACCAGGTGTGGAACTTTCCACTTATGATGTCATGTTAGCAATCAAAGAGTTTTCGATTTTCAGATTCAGGAATGTTCAACTCGAGTATGTTATGTTGTTTGTTTTGGGAGAACTTTTAATGTGCACGAAGCCCACGGCTTCCATAAATACTCTTTTTTGTAAGCTGGAACAAGAGCTCCTCCCGCCCTCCCCAGAGCTCACAGACTCTGCTGGGATCAGGGATGCTCCCAGGACCTCATTCATTCTAAATAGCTTCTTGCTCCACGGGCATCCACTTCTCAAAGGCAACCTCACCAGTTAAAAAGGATCATCAGTCAGTCTTCGTGTTTGTAAACCGAGGCCAAGAGAGACAATGCCGAGGACGCCCCCTGCTGCGGCGCCCCCTGCTGCGGCTGCGAGGAACTGTCATGTGCCCTCTGGCTCGAGCCTGGAGCTTGAGCATTGGACAGGACACAGCACTGGGCCCACAACCAGGGCCTGTGCAACTGTGTGTGAAATCACTCGTTCATGGAAGTAAGGCAGATAAGAAAGGGCTGCAGGGGCTGGCAAGAGGGCTTAGCAGGTAAAGGTGCCTGCTGCCACAAGCCTGATGACCTGAGTTCAATCCCCAGGACCAACATGGTGGCTAGAGAGAACCGACAACTGTAAGTTGTCCTCTGGTTTCCACATACACATACACACAGACAAATGGGTACAATTCTTTAAAAAAGGACTAGGACCTCCCCAAATTGTGTCATTTGTACCAAATGGCCCTGAGATCTCATGGCCCACAAAGCTTGACCATTTGATGGAAGGACATACACACGAGGAAGTCTCTGGCGTGGAGATTTTCAGAGCAGACCTCTACTGGCTTTGAACCTGCCATGAAGCAGAGGACAATCTAAAAATTTTGGTACTCCTGCTCCAACCTC
Source organism: Cricetomys ansorgei (assembly GCA_026225945.1). Classification (NCBI taxonomy): domain Eukaryota; kingdom Metazoa; phylum Chordata; class Mammalia; order Rodentia; family Nesomyidae; genus Cricetomys; species Cricetomys ansorgei. The sequence goes on along the minus strand of JAMJFZ010001195.1, from coordinate 1,433,012 downwards.
CTGGGTGCTGGGGTTACAGACATGCAACATCATGCCTGGTTTGTGTGGTTCTGGGGGTTGAATGCAGGGATTCACTAATGCTGGCCAAGGACTCTATCACCTGAGCCTCACCTCCAGTTCCTAAAAACCCTTTTAGTGATAAATATTTAGGCTATGCTTTATTTAGGCTTTTGCAACTAATGTTATAGTGAACATTCTAAATAACCTGATAATGGAGATTCTTCTAATTTTCTTATAAACTTTTAGAGTGACATTGTTGGGTAAAAGACAATTCATTCTTTTTTGAGGCAAGCTTTCACTATGTAGCTGAGTCTGGCCTTTGACCTGCCTTAACTTCCTGAGAACTGGGATGATGGACATATGCTACAATGCCCAACCAAGATACTTCTTATTTTATAATTTTAAAAGACTTTATTTTATCTTTAGTGTGTGTGTGTGTGTGTGTGTGTATGTGTGTGTGTGTGTGTGTACACGTACCCAAAGAGGCCAGAAGAGGGTGTCAGATGCTCTGGAACTAGAGTTACAGACAGTTGGAAGTCTTCTGATGGGGGTGCTGGGAACTGAACTCAGGTCCTCTGGAAGAACAACATTCACTGGCAACTGCTGGGCCATCTCTCCATCCCTGACCATATGTATTTTATGTATTGATGACTACAACTAATCTATCCTACAGGAAAAAGGCCAATTTATTCTATCTATATTACTGCCTGACAAAGATCTTATCAAACTTTTAAATTTTACCAAGAAGGTGAGCAAAAAACCGTGAGGTGTGGTGGTGCCTGCTTGTAATTCCAGCACTTGGAGGCAGAGGCAGGAGAATGAAGGGAATTTTAAGTCTAGCCTGGTCTACATAGTGAGTTCTAGGTCAACCAGTGTCACTTAGTAAGATTCTATTTCAAAAACAAAACAAAGCATAATAAAAAGTTGGTTTTATAAAAGCCACTGTGGCTCTAATTTGCTTTTATTTATTTACTGGTACTAAATATTTTATTAAATATTTTTAATTTTATTTTCTTCTTTTGTCAAATGTTCTTAATTTGTGTCCCTTTAATTTTTAGAATACTTTTTATTAATAATTTGAGTTTCATACAATGTATCTCGGTAACACCCTCTTTTCATTCCTCCCTGTTCCACACTCCCACCCTTTTGTCCTCAAAAAAGAAAATTTAAGTCCAGCTTGTGTGGCAGGAGCACGGACAACAAAAGGGTTTAACCACGGTCATTGGAGGCAGAAGGCTGCTTGATTGTGGACTTTGACCTAGCCCATATTAGCCCAAGACAAAGGCACAGGGGCATCCAATAGGCTCCCTGACATCCCACAGGTACCAGGGCCTCCCACAGGCAACAGGTCATCCCTCAGGCACTAGGATCTCACACAGGCATCAATGCCTCCTGCAGGCATCCAGGCATTCCTGCAGGCATCCCAGCCATCCCCCAGGCATCTGAACACCACACAGGCCTGGTCATCCAGCCAACACCAGGGCCTCCTGCAGGCTCCCACAGGCACCATGGGCATCACGCAGGCTCCCAGGCATCCCACAGGCACCAGGACTTCCCACAGGATCTAGCATCTCCTGCAGGTACCAGACATTCTGCAGGCACCCAGACATCCCTCAGGTACCAGGGACTCCTGCAGGCGCCAGGGAATCCCACAGATGCCCAGGAATCATGCAGGCTCTCAAGCAACCCACAGGTACCCGGACATCATGCAGGCACCCAGTCTTTCCACAGGTACCCACGGGCATTATTTCATCCCACAGGGACCCAGACCTCCCCCAAGGTGTCAGGGCTTCCTGCATGTACTAGGGCATTTTTCAGGTTCCCAGACATCCAGCAGGCACCAGGGCCTCCTCCCACAGGTATCCAAAACACTCACAGGTTCCCAGGTATCCCTCATGTGCCCAGACATCCACAGGCAGCAGGACACCCCACAGATACCCAGACATCACGCAGACACTCATTGTCTCCACGGGCTTCTGGACACCGTGGAGGCGTCTGTCCATCCCCCAGGCACCCAGCATCTTCATCTCCTGGACCTCCCCACGGGTACCCGGCCATCGCACATGTGCACTCTCCACACCAATCCCTTCTGACAGTACATGCTAATTACAGGTTAACAGCCGGCTCAATGGACAACCTAGAGCATAAAGGTTCTTACACTAGAACCTTTATTAGAAATTAGAAATTTATTGCCAAGTAAATCATCTGGGGAACTTTGAAAATCCCTGTGTGCAGATCACAACACTGACCAATGAAGTCTAAATGTCTAGGGTGGGGCCAGCCTGAAAAACTGTCTTAGAGGGCTGCTTTTTTTTTTTTTAAATCATCAACTGTAAAGTGTTGATTAAGTATCAATTCTTAGTATCTCATAGAGACAAAAAGTATACAGAAGCTTTTTAGATTAACAGGTGCCTCTCAGTGTGCAGCAGCTGGATGTGGCCCTGGGGCAAAGACACCTTACTTAACATCTCGGTAACAAAAGGGTCACTATACTAAAGAGTACAAGCTGGAAGAAGGCTAATTGGACCACAAGGAGCCCTGGCCCCCGGGGTGTAAAGATGGGCTTGGCTGCTCAGGGAGTAGGTTTCTCTCTTCTGGGGGCACAGATGAGCCCATGCAACACTTGAACATGCTTTCGCTTGGACACAGAGAACAGTTAACTGAGCTGTAACAAAAATACCTTATCTTGGCCCCAGAATCTGGACTGAGGCTCTGCGTATTGAAGGATGTCGAAGGCAGTCTCTTTGATGATAACTGGGTTCAAAATCCTGAAGTGTTTTGGCTGGAGTGGGATTTTTTCTGCCACCTGCTTCCAAAAGAATAACCGGACCCAAAATGGCTGAAGAAAGAATGCAAACAATCATTAGAGGTGCTAGACAGCATTGCTGCGCCAGCAGAGGGTGGGGAGGCCCTCATTCCTAATTAGGGGCGTGGGCATGCCTGCAATTGGCTTTGTACCCAGCGCTCCAGGGACAGCCATCTAAATGTACGGAAATCTAGTACTTCGATGCAAAAATGTAACCCCGAAACTCGCCATCTACAGTGGTGGCCCAGACCTGAACAGGAACGACGGAACAGGCTTGTTTGCTCGGGGAAGGAATTCCTGAGGGGCTGACCTGAGCCAGAGCCTCGCGTTCACAGTCTACAGGCACCGCGTTCCCAGGAAAGGCCAATGAACGGGCTCGATTTAAGGGGACGAAGTCTGTGAGTGCCTTATTGGACGGGTCCTCCCTTGGACCTGCTCTCCACTGACTTTAATTCCTAGTCTCATGAGACTGCTTAGCAACTGGCTGTGGGTCACTTCTTTTTCCCGTTAGAAAGTCTACGCAACAGAAGACCCAGAAGGTCACAATAATCTGCAGAGATGTGCGTATGTGCGCTGCCACCGCACACATGCAGAGGACAGAGGATGATGACCCTCGTTTTTCTCTTTTTACCATGCAGCTCCCAGGGATGGAACTTGGGCGGTCAGGCTTGGTGGCCGGCACCTTTGCCCTCGGAGCCACCTTCCTTGGCTCTTCCCTGTGCGTTTTACAGATAGCTGTTTGTGATCAGCTTGGTAACCGAACTCTGAAAATTATTTCGCTGTAAAGGGTGGACTACAAAGTGATGTTACTTGATTATTGGGAAGACCAACAACAGGAATATGACCAAGAGGAAGCTGTCTCCTCCGCTCTGCCCTCCTAAAGAGCTTTGGATTCACCCGGGGAATGTCTTTGGATGACTATACATATAATCTTAAGCACAGGTTACATCCAAGGCAAATCTCACTTCGTGAACCAAAAGTCCACGTCTGGAGAGCAGGTGACAGCCTCAGAGCAGGAAGGGTGGCCCTAGCTGGAGAGCAGGTGACAGCCTCAGAGCAGGAGGGCGGCCCTAGCTGGAGAGCAGGTGACAGCCTCAGAGCAGGAAGGCGGCCTAGCTGGAGAGCAGGTGACAGCCCCAGAGCAGGAGGGCGGCCTAGCTGGAGAGCAGGTGACAGCCTCAGAGCAGGAGGGCGGCCTAGCTGGAGAGCAGGTGACAGCCTCAGAGCAGGAAGGCGGCCTAGCTGGAGAGCAGGTGACAGCCTCAGAGCAGGAGGGCGGCCTAGCTGGAGAGCAGGTGACAGCCTCAGAGCAGGAGGGCGGCCTAGCTGGAGAGCAGGTGACAGCCTCAGAGCAGGAAGGCGGCCTAGCTGGAGAGCAGGTGACAGCCTCAGAGCAGGAGGGCGGCCTAGCTGGAGAGCAGGTGACAGCCTCAGAGCAGGAGGGCGGCCCTAGCTGGAGAGCAGGTGACAGCCTCAGAGCAGGAAGGCGGCCCTAGCTGGAGAGCAGGTGACAGCCTCAGAGCAGGAGGGCGGCCTAGCTGGAGAGCAGGTGACAGCCCCAGAGCAGGAAGGGCGGCCCTAGCTGGAGAGCAGGTGACAGCCTCAGAGCAGGAGGGCGGCCTAGCTGGAGAGCAGGTGACAGCCTCAGAGCAGGAGGGCGGCCTAGCTGGAGAGCAGGTGACAGCCCCAGAGCAGGAGGGCGGCCTAGCTGGAGAGCAGGTGACAGCCCCAGAGCAGGAGGGCGGCCTAGCTGGAGAGCAGGTGACAGCCTCAGAGCAGGAAGGCGGCCTAGCTGGAGAGCAGGTGACAGCCCCAGAGCAGGAGGGCGGCCTAGCTGGAGAGCAGGTGACAGCCCCAGAGCAGGAGGGCGGCCTAGCTGGAGAGCAGGTGACAGCCCCAGAGCAGGAGGGCGGCCTAGCTGGAGAGCAGGTGACAGCCTCAGAGCAGGAGGGCGGCCTAGCTGGAGAGCAGGTGACAGCCCCAGAGCAGGAGGGCGGCCTAGCTGGAGAGCAGGTGACAGCCCCAGAGCAGGAGGGCGGCCTAGCTGGAGAGCGAGGTGACAGCCCCAGAGCAGGAGGGCGGCCCCCAGCGTTGGTAATTCCCTTTTAGCAGTAATCACCGTTCTCACATAAAATTCTTTTCCTACTTTTTTGTTTACTTATTTATTTGTTTCTAAGACAGGGTCTCACGTAGCCCAGGCTGGCCTCAAATTCTATGTAGCTGAGGATGACCCCTAGTTTATCCTCCTGCTTCTACCTCCCAAGTGCTGGGATTACAGGTGTGTGCCCCTACACCCGGTTTTATGTGGTACGAGGTATCAGGCCCGGGCCTTACGCATGCTGGGCAGGCACGCCACGGACTGAGCTACACCTACAGTTCCGGATGCCAATTCTGAACCAGGTTCTGAAAGCAATTCGCAGCACAGAGTTCTACGGGTTTCTACAAAGAGAGAGACTATAACTTGAAAGACAACACAAAAGTATATATTCTACTGTGCCCATTTTAGAAGCAAAAGTCCACAACTACAATCTAAGACGCCCTCACCTTTTACTAGTGCCCAACTGCCAGGAGGGTTCTGAGCGCTTACCAGAGTTTCATTTTTTATCATTGCTTGAAGCCACTTGAAATCGACACTCTTGAATAAAACGGTGACAAACAAGTCGTTGGCGTAGTATTCAGCATCCGACAGTGGTGCGCCCTCTGGGTAAGTCATCCTGATAGTAGTTTTATTTCCAACGTGTTCAGAATAACCCTCGATTGGTGCGCTGTTTAACCTAGGCAAACAAAAAGGAATAACTGGCAAAAGAAGCCATCAACCATCTAGTCACGCCATCCCAATACCTGAAGCCACGTCTTCCATGAATCAGGACACTGCTGGAGTGGGCTTCCCTCCCAGGGGCCTCGACGCCGTGTAGAGCCCTGTCCTTCAGGACACTGGCTGAATGCAGCCTTCAGGCCATGGTGGGATACTGGGATGTAACCCCAGACTCTCAATTTAAGCAGTTCTGTCGTGTCTTGGTATCTTAAGCCAATCCAAACATGTTACATTTGGTGTTTTTCTAGATATTACTTTCTTTGAAAATCTCCTGTTTGCTCAGACAATTAGGAGTTCTTGCAGGAATTCCAGAGTCTCCTGAGTACTTGGGTTACCGAGATGTGCCACTGTGCCTGGCCATTTACGGTGTTCTTAAATCTCATAAAAGTGTCTGTCACACAGAGTGTCTAACCTACGTCATGCTACCTCCTCTTCCAGGTCCTAAACACCTAATCCCTTGGTTATTAAGACAGCCTACTCAACAGGAAAACTAAATGCCAAAGCATGCCACTGGGCCAGAGCTTTTTCCTTCTTCTGTTTTGAAAACGAAGGGCAGCGGGGCAATGGTGGTGCACGTCTTTAATCCCAGCACTCAGGAACCAGAGGAGGTAGATCTCTGAGTTCGAGGCCAACCTGGTCTACCGAGTGAGTTCCAGGGCAGCCGAGGTTACCCAAAGAAACCATGTATTGGATAACAAAAAAGAAAAGAAAAAGAAAGCGAAGAGCACTGTTGGTATAAATAGATAAATGTGAACAGTCTGTAGATTAGGCCTGTGAGTATTAATGTATGGGTACAGTTTATTAACTGTGTTATGCTAACTTGCTGACCCTGAGCACTATGCCCTTGCTCTCAGGAAAGGTGCCCTCAAGCTCTTATGGCTTGCTTTTTGCAGCTTTCAGAAAGGGGTCAGCAGAGAGACCCTTTCTCAAAAAAACAAAACAAAAACAAACAAACAAAACAATTGAACACACAAACAAAGCTCCTGTGAACAACAAGATGGCTGTCTCCTGCTTGTGTTGAGTCGCACAGTTGTTGTCTGTCCTAGCCTGGATACAGCCTAGGATATACCTATCCTAGCGCTGCCTCCCAGGCTGGCTACCCCCAAACCCTGCTCCTGAAGCCAGGTGCTCCCCCCCTCCCACCCTGTATCATCCTGTTGCCCTGCCTAGAAGTACTGTTTACTGAGCCCTCCCATCCTTCCAAATCTCCTTCCTCTGAAGGGCTTAGCAAGTACAACCCACAGCACGCTCCTTGAATCTAGGAAAACTCTTGCATAGTTGGGGTCACTGGCTATTCCTGGTTTTGTTTCAACACCCCCAAGAGTTGGAGCAGGGATGCTGAAGAGCTTCCACTGTCCCTCTCCGTCTCCGAAGCCACACCGGCCCAGAGCACAAGATCAAATTCTAAGGAGAAAGGCTGGTTTTGAGTGCCGATACCTTATCACCACATCGAACTGGTTGAGGGCGTGGCCCAGCGCCAGTCCATGCAGGATGCCCCCGTTCCCGACAACCACGCAGCGCTTGCAGTGCTTGGCTCTCAGGTGTTCAGGAAAGTCATGCTCAGGCAGCACATCCAAGAGGCTCTGGACTTTACTGGAGAACTTCCGGAATCCAAACGGAGGGCCATACTTGAGCTCGGCTTCACTGGCCCTGGGGACCTTCTGCACAAAGGGCTCCAAGTCCAGGCTGTACCTGTGCTCGAATAACAGAGCCATGGCTGTCTTGGCAAACCGGGGCCGGCATTCCTCTTGCAAGACTTGCTGGGCGTACGCCTGAGCTCTCTGGAAGGGGATGACCAACACGGGCTTTAAAACCTCTCCAACATTAGAGATAACGCTGTGTAGACACTCAAGTCTGCGATGCCTAGAGTTATTCCCTTGCTGATTACCATCTAGTAATACAGAGCATTTGCCTTTTAGGGTTAGTTTTTGTTCGGGAACAGGAAGGAAAAGGGTGGGTGGGTGGGTGAATCACATGACAAGAACAGAAACTCTATAAGGTAACCAGTACACAAAAAGACAGGCACTAAGACGACACCACTTACCTGCAGCGGTCAGATTTAAAAAGAAACGCAAAGCAAAATGGTGGGGACCGGGGACTGAGAGGGGGAGGCGACGTACCTACAGCTGGGTGTTTCCGTCTTGCATAGTAAAAGGTTCTAGAGGGCCAGCAAGAAGGCTCGGTAGGTAAAGGTGCCTGCTGTCAAGCCTGATGAACTGAGTCTAACCCGAGACCGACATGGTGGAAGGAGAGAGATGACCCCGAAGGTGGCTCCTCTCACCTCCATGCCATGCTATGGCGCACACACGCACAGATATAATAAAAAGAGAGAAGGTTCCAGACGTCCACTTCATCACACTGAACCGGAGCTGGTAATGTAGCTTAGGGGTATGTTTGGCATGCTGCGAGGGTCTAGTTTGGTTCTCAGCACTGTGCCCCAAATGACTGAGAAGGTAAATTGTGTTGTGTGTGTGTGTGTTTAACACCACAATAATAAAAAAGCTCTGTGTTTTCCACCCAGCTGAGTAACAACAGTCTGGTTTGTCAGCAGGGTTAATCAGCAGTCTGGAAGACAAATGGCCTTCTACGTTATCAGGAAACAAGTGTCCCGGCAGGCAGGCCTCGCTGCTCTGTGCGCCCCTCTCCGGGGCCAATGGCTCCTATCAGCAAAGGACAGCAGCTGAAGGCTAATTCGGAAGACTCCCAAGCGCATCTCCCACACCTTGAAGCTTTCGGTTTCTGTGTTCGATGGCCTTGGTGGCGAGACCTGCAGTGGCCCTCTTGCGCGTGGGAGTACAGGGGGCTGTGCGGCCCGAGGCTCCGGACTCTCCAGGACCCCTACTCTTAAAGCTGTCAGGGTAGCATGAAGATTCTCACTGCTGTAGTTCTAATCATCGCCTCAGCTGCTTTCCTCAGAGTCTTGCTGTTCTTACTCTATTTTATTACACTGTGTTGTGTGTGCGTGTGAATGCATGTGGGTGCGTGCGCCACTCACGGGAGCCAGTTTCCTCCCCACGGGGGACTAAGGGAGGGAACCGGCTGTCATGTTTGGCAGCAGGTGCTTTTTACACATGGAGCCACCTCACCAGCCATTATTTAATTTTCCTAAAATATATTTTTGAGGGGAACATATTTCCCTCACTTCATTAGAAAATCTTTAAAAATATTTTAAAGGTGTAGCCTTGAAAAGTTACCTATTGTCTGGAGAGGGCAGAGGGGGTATATTTTGGGGGTTGACTCTATTTCAGAAAAAGGGGAACTTACTGATAGTCTCACAGTCCCAAACCCGTCGTGCTACCCTAAGATAAGGTCATGAACGCGTTCCCATTGCGGTTTCAAGACGGCAGAGCCAGCGGTAGAACAGAGTGTTGGTGTGGGCTGCTCACTTCCCAGGGCCTGGATCAGCAGCCTCTGAGAGCAGGGGTCACGTACGGATAGGCATCTTCCCGAGGGGTCAGTCAGAAAGCCCTGTGTCCTCACGAACACCAAGCAGGCAAGGCTCTCCCTGTCATGGGACTTTAATGCCAAACTGGGGGAGACGAAGCAAGCAGAAGCACCCCACTACTGTGTCCATTCATCTCCACAGATAGCCATGGTCACAGACAACCATTTTGGGAGCCCCAAAGGCCCAGTTCACCTCTAGGATACATGCGTAGCGTATGGTTTTGCAAACCATCTAGGATCCAAAGGAACATCTTACGGAGTGCAGAAAGAGACCTGGACTGGAAAGGGATTCTGAGCTAGCTGAAGGCAGTGCGCAGTTCTCCCGCGCTGCCAAAGTGTTTCTTTAGAAGTTTCCTTTGGAAAAGGAGTAAAATTTCATCCCACTCCCTGTCCTGGCAAAGCATTCGGTTTCAGGCCTCACGTTTAACCTAGGATATCATGAGCAGGGTCGGAGGCCCAGCTTCACCGTCTGCAGTAACCCTTCCCGTGCCCGTTTCACAGCCGGGGCAGGAGACCCAAGGGAGTGGAAGCCACTGCAGGCTCTCCTCCCTTTCATTTCCCCTTGTTTAAAGATGTGCTGAGCTTTGAGGGTGTCTGCAATCATGCAGGACAACCTTCTCTAACTAGACTGTACTTTGGGCATCTCTCCTCTTTTCCCTACACGGGGTTCACGGCTCGGAAGAAAATTTGAAGAAGGAACAGCTCACTTTAAGGAACCAGGGTGCTCAGAGGAAGCAGTTAGGAGCCGAGAAGGAGGGCTGACCGGAAGGCTCTAGCTCCCGGCCTGGGTGGCACCATCCGGGCGATGACCCTGCGATGCGGAGAGCTGGTGTTACTCTTACAAGATACGAGACATTGTGTCAGACCTGGGGATGGAAACAGAGCCCTCAGGTTGAGCTGCAGGCCACCAGCAATGAAGAGTAAAGACATCTCGAAGGCCCGGCTGTCCAGTGATGTGACAGTGTGCCATGGGACATCACAACATGAAAGTTCACTGGACTTAAGGTCAAGGGAGTTTCCTCAGCAGAATCTCCACGTCATTTCCACTCCCCAACTTTAAGGGTCGTGTTTCTTAGAAATGCAAGCAAGTGGCAAACTTGTGAGTACACAAAGAAGTTCTACCTTCATCACCTGATGATTCTACAATTTCAGGAGAGGGGAGAATTTACATCAGAGAACTTCAGGTTAACTAAACATGGGAGGAGCCTAACTCGCCCATAGCACCTGGGATCTGGGGACGAGTTACTACAGAAACGCGTTTCCACATCTGTAACTGCACACTGGTCTCTTCCTCCCTTTGTGGGGGGCAGAAGTGAGAGCAGAGTCCTCAGCATGGTACCAGTTGCCTGCCTGCTGCCTGCCTGTGATTAAAAGCAGCCCAAATGTAAGACGCTCAAGGGAAGGATGCCACAGGGAACCTCAGGGAGGCGGTGGATGCCTGGGCCCTGTGTGGGCGCGGCTGAGAACTGACCGCAAAGGGCTCTCGAGGGAACTAGCTAGGGTGATGGGATGCCTCGAACTGAATCACGGTGAGAATGGTGTAACTCCAGTAAGCTGTGTGGTTTCATATCTATCAACTGTTACAGACCAAAGGCTGGACAGTTTCAGATCTGCATAACTAGTAGTACCATTTTGGTTAAAGCAGTGGACGCTGGGTAGAGGCTTCAGTTTTTTCACCTCTGACACATTTCAGGGTGGTCTGTGGAAAGGACCAGCTGGGCAGGCAAGCCTGCTCACCGTGAGCACAGTAAGTGGAGGTCTGCAGAGCTGGAAAAGGCCAAGGAATTGGGCCCCAATTAACTATACTGCACGGGTTGCTGTCCCCAGGGTGATCTGCGGTCTTTAGCTCTCTGGAAGAAGAGCTGGCCAAGTTCAAATTGTTGCCACCACTCAGACCAAGCCTAAATTGACACAATGTGCCCGTCTCTCCTCAAATATCTTTTAAGTGCAATTTCACATCTGAGCCATGCTTTCAATGTGTCCGAGCATCCCTTCAGAGACTACTGTTGGTCTTGTTAACAACTGGCACATCAACGGACGTTTTAAAATACAAAACACAAACTCCAAAACTTGGTGGCTGCTCTCCCTCCCCTGCGGAATGAATGCCAGTTGGGCCCAGTGCAACTGGGAAATTAGTGTTTCCAGATGTTGGATATAGCCAACGAAGCTAACTGGGTTCACTCTTCTGAGAATATCCAGCCATGTGTAAAGCCAGGCATGGTGGTGTACACCCGCAATCCCAAATTAGCAGGCTCTCTGCTACGGCTCCGAGGACCTCCCCTGCCGGTCCGTTTTCCATCTCTTTTCGTGCTGTGCCCAACCCCGAGCCCTCCATGATAAGCAGCACACGCCAGAAGGGGACATCTTGGCAAATCCTTTCTGAGAAAACGGGGCAATCTGACAGGGCCCAAACTGGTTTTGATAATGTTGTTGTTGTTTTCCAAAAGGGTGAGATCAGTGAGCTGGCTCAAGAGGTCAGGGTGCTCACCATGAGGCTGACGAACTGGGTTCAAGCACTGGAGCCCACAGGGTGGAAGGAGAGAACCAACCTGCAAGTTGGCCTATGAACTCTGTGTGTGTGCTGTGACGTGTATGTGTTCTCTCTCCCTCTCTCTCTCTCCCTCTCTCTCTCTCTCGTGCGCACACACACACACATACACACACACACATGCAGATTTTTTTAAAGACGTTAAAAGAGCTACTAAGAACTCAAGGTGAGCCTGAGCCACACAACAAGGACCTGGTTTTAGGAATACGGCGCAGGTAACAGAACACTTCTCTTCCAGCTCTGCCGCGGCGGTCACGGGCTTTCAGGGGCTGCGTGCACGTAACAATCCCCTCGTCTCTCTTCCCCAGTGGAAAACTATGGGACCGTCTCCTTTATTCTTTCCTGTATTACTCGAAGTCTGAGGGTTCTGTTGTTGTTTCGCACTACAGACAAGGTCTTGCTGTGCAGCCCCGGCTGGTCCCGCTCCCTGCCTCAGCCCCGAGTGCCGGGATTAAAGTGCTGGGTCGCTATGCCCGGTGTTAGTTTTCAATTGGAAAGAGAGCATATTATGCTAAGTGCAAAAAGCCGGCAACCAAAGACAGTGGGCTACATTGACAGGAAACAGGAAACAGGAAGTAGCCTGAGAGGCAGAAAGGGACTCATGGTTGTCTGGGGCAGGGGTGACACTAACGGCCCTGGAGTTTCTTTGGGGATGGCGAAAAGGCCATGTACGCCATCACCACACAGCATGGCTCCGTAAAAACAGCGGGAGCCCCTACACTCTGTGCTTGAGACAGCGGACTTTATGATGCGTGAATTGTCTCAATACACTGGTTAGAAAGGAAGGGGCTGAGAAGGAACAGGAGACAGCAGCTCCAATGCACCAGGCAGGGGCGGTGCTGGGGTGACGTGTGGCAGAAGGGGGTCGGACGATGGGGTGTGAGTCTCACAGGTGGACTGAGGGGTCTCCGTGCGCTCCTGATGGTAATGAGAGAGACCCAGAGTCTTAGGCTGGAGGCCACGCGGAAGGTTCTGTGCAATCACAGGGTATGCCTGAGGCAGAGACAGGACAGGAAAGAGACAACTGGCCAGAGCAGGAGACTCCTAAGAGCCAGCCTGGCGTGCAGGCCTTTCCTCAGACTCTCAGGAACTCTGTGAACTCAATTCCGCTCTCAAATAATTTATACTCCAGACAGAACTGTCACACACTCGTGTGAATGGATATGTGAGGGAGTGTGGTTTCCTCCTGCTGTCTGTTGCTGGTCATTACACCTGCCATTAAAGCCACCGAGGGAGGCCCCATCGTTTCCCCCAAGTCAGACCTTGCAGGCTATGTGAGGGTGCCCACCCTTTTGAGGGTGGCTGGTGCAGAGGTGCAGTCCCGAGTCTCTTTTTCGGTCTTTATCAAAGTCACTAGGACTCCGAAGAACTTTAAAGAGCGATAGCTACAGTAATCACGGGGTGGAGGGATGGCCCAGTGGTTAAGAGCTCTGGCTGTTCTTCCGGAAGACCTGGGTTTGATTCCCAGCCTCCACCTGGAGGCTCACAGCCATCTGTAACCCCAGTTCTAGGGCACCCAATGCCCTTTTCTGGCGTCTGTGGGCACTGCACACTTGTGATATGGACATACATGAGGGCACACCATCTATTGACATAAAATTACAGCGACAACAACAGAAACCAGCGACAACAATCAGAGCAGAAGCGGGGCAACAGGCTGCATGTCAACGTGCTTGCTGCCCGAGCATGAGGGACCCCTGGGGAGAAAAACCAGGCCTGGTGGTGTGCGCATACGTAAACACACAGACGTGAGCAGTTGTCCGACCTCTAAACGGACAAGTAGACCATCTGTGGTCCATTAATGGAGTTTTAGGGGCAATAACGACTGTAGGCAGCTGGGCCTCAACTTCGGCCAGGTGTACTCTGCGGAAGGCGTTATGGGGACGTATCTGCCTTGTGCCCGTGCAGCACGCTCAGCCTCACGGGAGACGCATTCTCTCCTCCAGGGCACAGACTTCAGAGCCATCAACTGGCACATGTAATTAAAAGGACAGGAAAATAAGATGCATGGGGGAGTGGAGAAGCTCAGCAAAGATACAGACAGAAGAGCCACAGTAACTCCCGAGCCACTCCAAACGCCATTGTCTTAGGCCTTCCCTGGAGACAGAAAACAGGATGTCAAACAGCCTGAAGCAAGAGCACTGTGAAAGGTCTTGGGACTGAACAGGCTTCAGGGGATGTTTGCAAAGCTAGGCAGATTGGCAGGGGAGGGGGCCTCAAGGAGAGGATACTGGACACATCTGGCTCCAAAGCAGATGTGGAATACTGATCAAACAAGAAGAAGCAGCAAGTATCTGAGAAGAGAGGGAAAGCAAAAAGCTATGACTAAACACAAGCTCCTCGGTGGCTTGTTTATCTATCTGGACCATAAAAATACAGGAGCATCTGAAGAAGACACAAACTAGAAGTAGAAATGAGCAAATCCAAGTCAAACAGGGAAGGAAGCATCTACTCAGGCCATTCCTGACATTTCCCAGGTGAGAAAACCTGGGCCCGATGGATTTAGTACCATTACATTTGGTTTGGTTTATGGCGGAAACCATTTGGCATCTCCCAGGAAAGGCGCATGAGTATTCTGCAAATGAACCTCCTTGAGGCGAGGTCCTTGGAGATCCCCGCCCACTTGACAAGGACCAGTGGGAACGAGATCCAGAACAACCCTGCGTCACTCCTCAAGAGTTTAGGGGGCTAAGGATCCCCGCTTACTAAAATGTTAAGCAAAGACATGACTGACCAAAAACTTTGAAAAAGATTCCTTGGTAGATGGGTCTCAGAAATTGATGGGAATGTATGAGGAAGGAGAGGGCTTGGAAATGTCAACGACCTCTCCTGGGGAGTTGATCTAAGCATGCCAGTATCTCGGAGGGTAAAGGAAAGATCAAAACCTGACAAAAGAAGGTGAGGTCTAAGGGCCAACAGTAAGGAGTGCTGAGAGCCCTGTGAGACGGTGCAGCCAGTGCTGGGGCTCCAGGAGCGCAGCCCAGCATTTCCAGGGGATCGTCTTCTGAAGGGCTCCCGCTGCTGCTGCTGCTGCCTCCGCTGCTGCTCCTGCCCCTGCTGCTGCCCCTGCTGCTGCCGCCCCTGCCGCTGCCCCTGCCGCCCCTGCCGCTGCTCCTGCTGCTGCCCCTGCCGCTGCTCCTGCCCTTGCTGCTGCCCCTGCCGCCCCTCCTGCTGCTGCCCCTGCCGCTGCCCCCTGCCGCTGCCCCTGCTGCCGCTGCCACCCCTGCTGCTGCTGCTCCTGCCGCCCCTGCTGCCGCCCCTGCCGCTGCTCCTGCTGCCCCTGCTGCTGCTCCTGCCCTCGCTGCTGCTGCCCCCGGTGCTGCTGCCCCTGCTGCCGCTGCTGCTGGACTCTGACATGTTAACTGCTATTAGAGTCACTTTATCTCTCTTGTGCTACAAAGATGTAATGGGGTTCTCAGTCCCTCACTACTATAACAGTTCCTAACAGGTGATTTTCTGAAGGAATGTTACCACTCAGCTTTGATGACTCAGCTGAAACTCCAGAAAGAGTAACTGAGAGACAGGCATGTTCGAAGGCGCTGGGTCAGCGTGACTTGCCAGCTGCTATGGAGAAAGTTTCCTGGGTAAAGCAGGACACATTCTTGGCTGCGGAGGACTTGCTGGATCAGGAGGCTAACAGAAAGGGAGCGTAGCTGCCGGACCCACAGGTCTGTGATTAATCATGACAGGTGAGTTTCAGTGTCCACTGTTGAGTTTGGTTAAACTTGATTTCCCTTGTTTTACAATTATTGTTATAAATTCACTGATGCGCCCCAAGAACACGAAGACAATCTAAAAGTTAGAAATTCTTCTGTTTGTAATTCTCTAATCAACCTTAATAAAATTATATTAGACTTGTGTTAAATATAATAATAAATAATTGATTGTTACTATAAACAGTAGCCTGCCAAGAAAACTACTCGGCCCTCATAAATTTCGTCAATTCCTAGTAAAAGATTTACTTCTTCAAAGCATACTGTGTGATATTACTATAGAAATGAAACATACGAAAGATGTTTAGGCACAGGTGGGTGTTTTCATGGTAACCAAATGCAATAAGGGTACATAGGATGTGTGGAAATCATAACAAAGGGGAAAAGAAGGTTCAACAAATAAAGAGGAGAGCTTGAGATCTTGATTCAAGAAAAGCAAGTGCATGAGTCATTTTTCACGGACTCCACATCCATCCTCTCACGAACCCTGACCTGCTGGAGCTGGTCTTTCGTGAAGGACTTCATTCTCAGGACAAGTTATTGGGTGGCAAGCTCCCAGGGGTAACAACGTAAGTTTGGAGGGACCCATCGTTGCCCTACACAAGGGCTTACATAGAAGGGAAAAGAATGGTATGGGCTGATGGAAAATGGTAATTGTCGGTTTCTGCCCTTTATGGAAAAGCTGCGTAGGGCAGGGCAGGGCAGGGCCATACTGTAAGACTAAGAGATAAAAACCGCATGTAGACAATTCAAGACATATTATGAGCATATTAAATTAGACTATGATAAGACACAAAGGTTATGTTGCTGTTAAAAGGTTATACTTGGGTTCCAACTGTCTTTCACTTTGCAACTTCATGTCTGCTGTCAACCTGTGCGCAATTCCAACTGGACGTGCCTAGCCAGATATAATAATTTGGCTTGCAATATAATACTTAATGTGCCTAAGGAGATACAATCATTTTGCTTGAGTGCTCTAAACTCTGTACACATAAAGATGGCTCAAGCTGTTCGGGGTCACTTGCTTGAACTCAACTGGTGGTCAGTGTCTTCCTTCCCGCTGACTCCATGCCTCCGTCCTGGGTTTCTGAACCATGCTGGAGCTAGACTCCAGCAGGTTTAGTGTGATGAGACAAGACCTTGAACTCATGCAATCATCTCAGCTGTGGGATGCGGTATGTGTGTGTGTGTAAGTGTTGTGTGTGTTGTGTATGCATGTGTATGTGTGTGTATCTGTGTGTGTGCATGTGTGTGTGTATGTGTATTGTGTGTGTGTGGTGTATGTGTGTGTTGTGTGTGTGTGGTGTATGTGTGTGGTGTGTGTGTGTGGTGTATATGTGTGTGGTGTGTGTGTGTGTGGTGTGTGTGTGTGGTGTACGTGTGTGTTTGTGTGTGTGGTGTGTGTGTGTGTGTGTATGTGTGTGTGTGTGTTGTGTGTGTGTGTGTTGTCTGTGTGTGTGTGTGTGTGGTGTGTGTGTGGTGTATGTGTGTATGTTGTGTGTGTGTGTGTTTGTGTGTGTGTGTGTTGTCTCTGTGTGTGTGTGTGTGTTGTGTGTATGTGTGTGTGTGTGTGTGTGTGTGTGTGTGTGTGTTGTCTGTGTGTGTGTGTGTGTGTGGTGTATGTGTGTCTTGTGTGTGTGTGTGGTGTATGTGTGTGTGGTGTGTGTGTGTGTGGTGTGTGTGTGTGTGTGGTGTATATGTGTGTGGTGTATGTGTGTGGTGTGTGTGTGTGGTGTACGTGTGTGTTTGTGTGTGTGGTGTATGTGTGTGTGTGTGTGTTGTGTGTATGTGTGTGTTGTCTGTGTGTGTGTGTTGTGTGTGTGTGTGTGTGGTGTATGTGTGTGTGGTGTGTGTGGGTGTGTGTGTGTGTGTGTGTGTGTGTATGTGTGTGGTGTGTGTGTGTGTGTGTCACACTGCATCCCCAGGGCGATCTTGAGGGCTTACTGAGCTCACAGCACAGGATACCTGCAGCAGGATTCCTGGCGCTGAACGAGGCTAACCAGTTAGATGTGGACATGAGCAAGCAGCTCACACCTACAAGCTGCGTCTGCAGAGACACAGTGCTGGATGGAGTGGGCGGTGACAGAGTGACTCACACTACTGTAACAGATCTGTTCCTATTGGAGCTCACTCCTGCCATGACACCTTGCTTTAAAACAGCTCTTCTTTTATCGTGGGCTAACACTATGCCACGTTTAACCACTAATTTACCACTGAAATTTGTATTTCGTGTTCAAACCACTTAGAAACATCAATAAAAACTGAAAGAAAAACTACGAAATACTATGTGAAAAATCTTCAAAACTAAAATCTGTCCTTGGGCTCCCAGATAGGCACCAGGGAATCCAGGAATATTAAACACACAGCGTTGTCTCTTCAACAGAAGAGCTGCATAATTTATTTTCTGCCCAGAAGCCTGGGAATGGAGGTGGCTATTGGCCTAGGTGACTTTTGTGCTATCTGTATGGCCAGGAGCTCCCCAGGCTCCATCAACCAGGACCAGAGGTGGCTAACAGCCCAGATGACCTCTGCACTGTCTGTGTGGCTGAGAACACGCCAGAGCCTCCCCTGGTCCTATCTTTAGAGCTCATCTTCACGGAAGAACTGCATGTACTTTGAGAAGAGTTTCAGTGTAATTATGGCTCCTCATACACGCAGGATTGTGTTACACCAGGAAGCTTTCCCCAAATTGTACTGTATTTAAATACGCCTAAAATAACCTGCCTGGTGTGGGACTCTAGTGGAAGTTCGAACCAACACCAGCTACTGAGTTGTGTTGACCCGATTTCCTCCTTGCTTCACTTGGTTGTCATCCTGCTGCCGTGGCATTTGCAGAGACTCCCGTAAAACCAAAGCCCAGGAATGACACATCACAGCAACAGAATTTTTCCATCAGCTGCTTTAGAAGCAGGGTGGGCAGTATCATGACGAATGATCGCCATGGTAGGTGCCTCAACCTGTGTCCAGAAGAGCCCACTAGTATATGGAGAATAATTCTGAAGAATGGAGGCACCAGATAGTGGGCTTGAAAGGGGTGTCTTTGTTTTGGGAGTGCTGAAATTAGTTTTCCCTTTGTCCTAGTTAGCTTTCACTGTCAACTGAACAGAGCCTAGAGTCACCTGAGAAGAGATTTCTCAACTGAGAGATTGCCCAGATCAGATTGGCCTGTGGGCATGTCTATGGGGGGTGTCTTGATTGTTAACTGACACTGGAGAGTTCAGCCCACTGTGGGCGGTACCATTCCCTGGACCCTGAGCTGTATAGGGAAGTTAGTTGAGCATGACCCTGTGCAAAACAGCAGGCACTGCTTCTCCAGGGTCTCTGATACACTTCCGTGGCTGTGAATGAGTTCCCTGATTAGAGGGTAGTTCTGCATGGAATAGCACGCAGGTCTACCTTAAGAGTTCCTGCATGACTTCCCTCGTGATGGACTATAACCTGTAAACTAAATCTCTCCTCCCCTACATTGTTTTTGGCTAGAGTACTTCGTCACAGAAACAGGCATGGCACTAGAACACTTCGTGTTCAGATGTTCATTAGCATTTCTATGTCGCACAGTAGAGTTGGGATTGCAGCTAAAGTGTGTGCCTGGGGATGTCTGAATTTAACCCACATGCCATAGCTCACCTTTATGCGACCAGGGTCCACATAATGCATCCTTTTCATGTCACATTCCTCAATAAGGTAATTTAACTTGAGGATGTACAGGAGCCACACGCCAAACACAACCAACGTACACCTGCAGGAGAATCAGGTATAGTAATGCAGTCTGCAGTACCAGAGGAAAACATCGACTAAGTGTAATCCTGACGCAAATGGCATAAAAGTAGGATCTAAGGTCACCATAGGGTAAAAGGAAAGTGTCAAGGGCAGAAAATCCAAGTCATAATGCTGATGACGGATCTAACAAGAGCAAGCCGCAGACCTGAACTGCAGAAACTTTGATTCAATTGCTATTGCTTGTTTTTTCTTTGTTCTTTTTGTCTTTCCTGCTTTAAATACGGCCAGGCTTTTAAAAGAGAAACCATCTAGGTGCGGTGAGAGGCGGGGAGCCACAGATGCAGTTCTCATGTATGAAGTTTTCAGAGTTTTTACAGAACAAACAATGTCACGCCAGGGCTGACGACCACTGTAACTGTAATTCTAGAGAATCCTCTTCTGCTCTGAGGGCGTGGCGCACCCACGTGGAACATAAACATAGTTGCAGGCAATTTGATTTTTTTTTAAATCTAACAGTCTACTTGTATTTCTAGAGAAACCATTTCTACCAAGAAATGAGTAGAGAGAACTAACAGTTACCCATAGGCACATAAGAGCTGTCTCCACAGCTCTGTAAATTCACAGTTTAGCATCTCGAGCACACATCACCCCCCACACCCCACACACACAGATGGATAGATATGGAGTCCCTGGAGGAAAAAGAGTGTCTAGTTTCGGCTCTAGAGATCCGGTGGGTTTTTTGGTTTTGCTTCTGTTTTTGTTTTTTTTTTTTGACACAGCATCTCTCTTAAGTAGTCCTGGCCGTCCTGAAGCGTGCTATGTAGATCAGACTGACTTCTAACTCACAAAGATCCTCCTATTTCTGCCTGGAGTGCTGGGATTAAAGGTGTGCACCACCATGTGCGCATCATGTGTGTCACGGCTTCTGTGGAAGTCAGAGGACCATCTGCTGGAGCTGGTTCTCTCCTTCCACCATGTGGGTCCCAGGGGATTCAACTCGGGACACCAGGCTTTTTAGCTGGTGCCTTTACCTTCTGGACCACTTCCCTGCCTCCTATCCCTATTTTTGAGACAGGCTCTCTTATTGGCCTAGGACTTTCCAAGCAGCCTAGGTTGGCTGGCTAGTGAGCCCCAGGGGTCCAACCACCGCTACAACTTTCTCGGCTCTGGGATTACAAGCACATGCCACCTCGCCAGGCTTCGTCGGTGTGGGTTCTGGGGATTGAACTCAGGTCCTCAGGGCTTTAATGAATGATGTATCCCCAGTTCTCTCAGAATGGCTCAAAATGTAGTGGGAGATCCCGACTCTCTTGCCTCCACCCCTAAGTGCTAGAATAGCAGGTATGTAGCGCCACGCCTGGTTCGTGAGACGTCAGAGATCAAATCCAGGGCTTCCTGCACACTAGGTGTGCGCTCACCACTGAGTTGAATTCCTTTTTTTTTTTTAAATGGAAGGGTATTAAAGACATCCCACATCCACAGCACGTATCCGTCTGCGCTGTGCTTCCTGGGTCTGTCTGGTCTGAGGCCCTACGGCAGGGCTGACAAAGTGCTGGGCGCCGTAAGCCCCAGTGAACACAAGCTGACTGGGACTGAGTGGAGCATGAGTCTTTCGTTGTTGTTGTTTTCCAGACAGGGTTTCTCTGCTGTGTCCCTGGCCGTCCCGGAGCTCACTCTGTAGACCAGGCTGGCCTCGAACTCACAGAGATCTGCCTGCCTCTGCCTCCCGAGTGCTGGGATGAGAGGTGTGCGCCACCACCGCCTGGCAGAACACAAGTCTTTATTCATTTTCCTTCCATACCTCCTAAGTTAGCAAAGCGAGATGAGAGACTGCATTTCATCTTTCTCTTCCTCTTTCTCTCTCTGCTTTTTGAAACAGATTCTTAAGTAGCCCAGTCTAGCTTCAAAGTTAATATGCAGCCCAGGCTTGCCCTGAGCTCCTCTGGAGCCTCCTGGGTGCTGGCATCATATGCTACTAAGCCTATCTTGGGTTTACATCTTTTCTATCTGAAGACTTTGGAGGAATTTTCCACCTGGAGGCTGGAGCTCAGAGGGTTAAACCACCAGCCACCAAATGATTTGAGTTTGATCCCTGGAAGGCACATGGTGGAGCTGACTCCCTTGGTTTATCCTCTGACCCCCCAAGCACATCCTTTGGCATGTGTTCCATGTGCATGTACACATACTGTGCATGCACATATGCATGGGAACATGCATACACAAGCACACGCAAGTGCACACGAGAGCTCGCGCACGCGCGCACACACACACACACACACACACACTACATAAACATAAATTTATTTTTAAAAATAGGGCTGATGAGATGGCTCAGGGGGTTAAGGAACTTGCCAGCAAGCCTGACAATCTGAGTTTGATCCCCACAACCCACATCAAGTGAGAACAGAGAGAGCCAAAGAAACCGACCAAGTGCTTCCTCTGTTAATTCTCCCAGGTGCTAGGATGTAAGGCTCACCTAGCTTACGCACCTGCTGTGTTCTCCAGCACTTAGCGGTATGCAGAGAGTGTCCAGGGGACTTTAATTCTCTGCATCTCCATTAGCTCACAATAGCTGAGAATGCCTCGTCTGTTGAGCAGTGGCCTGAAGCTCAGGGCATTGGAAGTTGCTCTCAACCATGCAAGCTCAGAACTGATCAGCTGCTGGGAAGGGTGCTGCTGTCAAAACCAGCTATCAAATGCAGCAGCGGACAATCCCACTCTCCTGCGCACCGAGTCCTACCTGTGGATAAACCTGCTCCTTGGACCTAGTGCTTTCCTCTCGTATCATGTACAGGTATCACTGAACGCTTCTAACCCTTCATGCTGGCGACTCAGGGAGAGAGGTCGTAGGGCCCGGGGGTTGTGCTTACTTGAGGATGACTTTTAATAACAAGCTTGGTCTTCTCATCTTGTTCTGGGTTCGGGTGTACCATGGCAGGGAGGCCCTTGAGCAATCGCTTCTCAGCCTCACAGAGGTGAACTCATTTGGCATTGCTGGGAGGAGAGAGCAAAGTGGGGAAGAAAGAGAAGCGTCAGGTGGGTTATAACTCCTTATAAGACTTTAAAGTGGCAGAGCCATGTTCTGAGTACTACTTGGTGGTAAAAGGGATGAACTCCGGACGCAACAACTTGGCTGAAATTACAAGGAGCCGTGTTCAAGGGTTACACGCTAGATGAGACCTACCACTCCTCGGATGACAAAAATCACAGGAACAGAGAGTGCAGCAACGGGCGTCAGGCGTCAGGAGAGAGAGCAGGTGTGACGCCTATAATCCCAGCACTTGGGAGGCTGAGGCCGGGGGACGGTGCGCGCAAGGCCACCTGGGCTTCACACGCTGTCTCGGTGACATGCGTGCATGTGTGGACTTGTGATTCCAAGTGCTTTTGTCTAGTGTCAGCCATGGGTCTCACTGATCGCTCCTCCTGATTCTACACTGTTGACCCGAAGAGGGACATACACACACCGAGGCGAAATGAATAAACAGGGTTTAAAATGTAATTCTCCAAAAGGCTTTCTTTCAGCCATATATACAGAAATGTTCACAGGCGACACAGCAGACGAGAAAGCAACTTTACGAAGAATAACACAAGAAGAGGGAAGAATGAAGGCCACGGGGAACACGGCTGGGACGACACTAGCCCGAAGCCAGGGACAGGTCTGCGGGGCTCACGCTGTGACTCTCCTTACTGTTGTGTATGTGATATTTAAATGGTTTTAAAATCATGAAAAGGCTTTAAAAGTTACATTAAAAACACAAGTGTCACATTAAGAGAAACAAAGAAAACGAGATTATGGCAATTTTAAAAGAAACTCTTCCTTTAAAATGCACGTTTGTGAATATGAGTGTCCATCTCTCTTCTCTCTCCTTCCCTGCAGTGGTGGAGGCCGAAGCAACACTTCGCATGCCGGGATCCAGCGCCAGCCGTGCTGGCGGCATTAGATTCATTCTCAAACTGGAAGCATTATCACAAGGAGAAGGTATGGTAGAAGCTGTTCTACTCCCCACCCCACGCCCCCAGCACTCCAGATTTGTAGTTGGAAACATGGTCTGCTAGGATAGACACTACATTTCCCAGATTCCCTTGGAATTGGTTACGCCCTGTGCTTGAGGTCTAGCCAGTGAGATACGAGCAGCATTCCAAGTCGCAATTCCCAAAGAACATCATCCCTTAGCACAGTTCCCCTTCTCCTTTCTACTCTATACTGCTGACGAAAATGCAGAGACGTGCTGAGCCACTCTGGATCCCACAGGAAGAAGCCCAATACGTGGTGGGCAGCACCCAGGGGGACGGCCTCGCAGGCAGGGGCTGCTGCTGTCCCAGCTGGACTTCGGGATGGTACCTGTTTAGGAAACTGTTGTTCATTAACTGCCATGACCTGAAGTTCCCAAGGAAAAAGCCACGCACCTGTGTCAGAGATTCTAGACCAGTTGTAGGGGTTGAACTTTACAACTCGGGAGAGCAGCAACGCTGCACACCCAGAACCCGGCGCATCTTGGGCTGCCTGAATAGCTGCCATTAGCCATGTTCTGCATCTGATTTAACAATCCCTTCAGTTACCACCAAAAATCTTTGGAACATACTCACTCCCAACCCAAAAGTTAAGACCATCATCAGATAGTATCTAAAACCTGCAGGAGAGATGTCTGCACTTTGCTGTAACCTACCTACTATGCATTTGGTGAATACCTTGATTCATGACCATCTTTTGTTCTGTGTATATAAAAAGTTCACGTAGTTGATTCCATGTTAGAACATGCCATTTGGGTAGACTTGAACCCATGTTCCTAGGCCGCGGTCAGCTGTCCCTCATTCTCTCTGAGGTGTGTCACGGTTACTTTCAACTGTCAGCGTGATACAAACAGAGTCATCTGGGAAGAGGGAACCTCAGCTGGAGGACTGCCTGCAGCAGACTGGCCTGTGGACCTGTCTGGAGGAATTTTCTTAATCCAGCTGGTGGAGGCGTGCCCAGCCACTGTGGGCGGTGCCATCCCTAGGCAGGTGGGCCTGGGCTGTATAAGAGGGCAAATTGAGACAGCCACAGGGACAAAGCCAGTGAGCAGCATTCATCCACGGTTTCTCCTGCAGTTCCCGTCTCCTGCTTCCTGCCCTGGCTTCTTCCCTTGATGAGGGGCAGTAAGATTAAAGAAACCCTTTCCTCCCACGCTTTTGGCCATCATGTTATCACAGCAACAGAATAAAAACAAATAAATAAAAAAATAAATAAATTTTTTTTTAAAGGATGACAGTGTTATGTATCAACAAAGCAAAATTATACCCCAGCTTATATGGGTACCAATCGCTATTATAATAAATTTAAATATTTAATAATATATTTACTATCTTCAGTTTTTATACTCAGTCCTCCACCTCTGCCCACGCCCCTGGGGATTGAACCCGATTGAGACTTGCTATGTGCTTGATCTACTGAGCTACACATCCTGGACCTCAAGTTGCATATCATTACTTGGCTTCTCTCTTTCCCTTTGCAGCTAGAATGTCACCGAGTAGCTCAGGCCCATCTCGGACTGGAAACCCTCCTGCCTTAGCCTCCATTACACTTGGACTAGAAGCTGTACCATCACATCTGGCCAGACTTTTGTCATTTTCTTTGAGGAAAAAGCTGATATTCTTGGATGGTAATTCCAGCACTCGGAGTCTGAGGTAGGAGGATTGTGCAGTCGAGGCCGGCCCGACCTACACAGCAAGACCCTGTCTCAAACATAAGTAAACTGACAGTCAAGTTATTTCTTTTTTAATTGTTATTTTTCCTGCTACTGTAAATAACTTCTCGCTAAACTCCAGTTCTAACTAGGCAGATATTCTACCAATTCTGGGCTGAGAATATTTAATACCGTAGTGTTATCGTTCTACTTGAAGTACAGCCAAACAACAGTGCCAAAGACCTTGTTAGGAAACCTTTGCTGAAGACAGCACTGAAGCCTTTTAAACGAGAAGTTACAATAGCCAGCACCACAGAAAGCTTTCAAGAACTACAACTGTGTGGGCAGCCTAGTGAGCAGAGGCAGAGAGACAGAGCCGACGGGCTCTGTGGGAGCTTGGAACACACGAACACTGGTGGGGATGGTGGACGGCGGAGGCCGAGCTCATGAGCTTCCAGAAGGAAACAAGACTGGTGAGGAACACAGGTAGCGGCCACTTACGTGATGTTTTTGCCAAGAATTGGGCTTTACTCACTCCATGTCCTGAGAATCTGAATGAAGTTAAATTTAAAGATAATGGTCTAATTTGTTTCAGAACTTTCAAGGCAGAACGGTGGTATTCTGGCAGCTGCTGAGCAGCTGTAGCTGATAAATCAGTACTGCTGCAGAGGCTAGGACAGCACTGAAGTGTCTCCTTGGGTCAGCACACGAAGCTGATACATCTATACGTCCAGCGGAGGCCCGGCTACACCTTATGCCAGCGCCAAAACTTGACAATGTCATACCATCCTCCGCATGGTACTGGTGGAGACCCGAGACTGAGGGGGTCATGGAGAGCGACTGAGGCTGGATTACTACAGGGCAGGGTCTGATGGGTCCCTATAGAGAGGCTAGGAAATGTCACTGTGTGAAGCTGTGAAGGTGAAGCCTCCGTGTCCATGGAGACCCGAGGATATTGAAGAAGCCAGAGCTGTGGAACATCGGTCAAGGAAAGCTGCAGGCAGGGAGTATAGCTGGCCTCAGAAGGGATTTACATGTGCTGAGGCAGTAGAGCTGGAGGGGCAGTACCCATCCTTTTGGAGCCCAGCAGATTTCATCAGGAGCCCCACACACTGGACATGGCGCTGCAGGATTTGACGTTTACCCTGCTGGATTTTTGATATTGTTTCGGTGGGACTGTTTTATGCATTTATTCCATCTTTGAAATGGGAATATTTATTTTGTACCAATATATACCTTGTTTTTATAAGTCACAGTTAAGACACTTTGTATTAAAGTGTTGGAATTTTTGAAGACTACGGGGATTGTTCATGTTGGACTGTACGAGAGTAACAGAAAACTCTGGACAAGAGGTAGAAGGTAACCACTTAAAGCTTACGTGTTTTCATGGTAAGCTGATAAGGCGTAGCAACAGGGGATTGTTTAGCTCGCGCTGGCTGTGGGCATGTTGATGGGAGATTGTCTTGATCATGACGGCTGAGGCGGGAAGACCCGCCCATTGTGATGGTGCCATTCCCCGGTGAGAGTGGAGAGTGCTAGCTGAGCACAAGCTCGAGTGGATTTGTTTTTCTCTGCTTGTCAACAGTCCTGAGCTCCAGTCACCGTGACTCCCCTGCAATGGCAGGCTGTAACCTGGAACCTTTGTGGGTTGGTGGGATGCCTCAGTGGGTAAAGGCTCTTGTTGTCAAGCCTGGGGACCTGGGTTCAATCCCCAGGACTCACGTGGTAGAAGGAAAGAACGGACTCCCCAAAGTCATCCGATGCCCTCTATGTGCGCCACGGCATGCGTGCCCTACCCCCTAAATGAGTAAGTGTAATGCGAATAAAATAAACTTCCCAGCCTTAGTTGGTTTTATTTTATTTTTTCGAGACAGGGTTTCTCTGTTGTAACTCTGGCTGTCCTGGAACTCACTCTGTAGACCAGGCTGGCCTCAAACTCACAGAGATCCACCTGCCTGTGCCTCCCAAGTGCTGGGACTAAAGGCGTGCGCCACCACCTCCTTAGTTGATTTTATCACAGCAACAAAAAACATGATTATGATAGAACAATTCGACTGCTTATACTCAGTTCAGTTAGCTTATATAATGTGAAGAGTACTTGAGCTAAAATTATACGCAATTATGCCCATGCCCTACCTGCAGGAACTACTTCCTATGCAGACACTGTCCATGGGTCTTCCTACAGACACTGTCCATAGGTCTTCCTAGACAGACGCTGTCCATAGGTCTTCCTACGCAGAACGCTGTCCATAGGTCTTCCTACACAGACACTGTCCATAGGTCTTCCTAGACAGACACTGTCCATAGGTCTTCCTACAGACACTGTCCATAGGTCTTCCTACAGACACTGTCCATAGGTCTTCCTACAGACCGACGCTGTCCCTACACAGACGCTGTCCATAGGTCTTCCTAGACAGACACTGTCCATAGGTCTTCCTAGACAAACACTGTCCATAGGTCTTCCTACGCAGACGCTGTCCATAGGTCTTCCTACAGACACTGTCTTTTGGCTTTAGCACCATGGGACATCTTATTCAGACTTAAAAATTTTTTAAATATAATTTGTTTCTCGTCTACCCCCATAGACTATATGACTACAGATTCTTCAGGACTATATTGTCTCTCCTGGGCTCCCCCCGGGTTCTCTTCTCCTTCTCCTAAGTGCTTGGGTCCCCAAGGCATATCGATTTGACCCCATCCGTTCTCAGGCTACTGGGCCACAGCCTCTACTTCATGGCTTCATTAAGCACTTTACATAGAAAGGTATTTTCCTGCTCACATACAGAACTGTGATGGATTTCTAAGAGCTGTATGTCTAACAAGGAAACGTAAGGACGAGGGGCTGGAGAGGTGGTCCAGGCCAGTTTGGCTCCCAACATTCATGTCAGATGGCTCACAACTGCCTGTACCTTCCACCCCAGGGGATCTGATGCCCTCTTCTCCCTCCTCAGGTACTGTGTGCGAGTGTGCATAGATGTATTGGGCGGGGAGTGGAGAAGAAAAGGGGGAGGGAGGGAGGGAGGAGGGAGGTGGAGAAAGATACATTTAAATAAACAAACAAATGGGAACGTCTAGTCTGTCTGTAGAATATTTCACCTTTAAAAAAATTAGCCAAAATTTGTCAAAGGCCAACTGTGTTATATGCGCCACAAAAGGTAGCTGGAAACAGAAGCGAGCAGGGGGATACACTGTCCCTTCTTCTATAAGATGGAAAGAGCATGTTTAAAAGTGAAACCTTCTCAATCTGTGATGCACAAGTGAAAGCAAAGTATTACTGTCAGTGTTGTGAATTGGCCAGAGCTCCCTCCCTGGAGCTTGCCCAGCCCCCACGCTCCCGACACACCCACGCTCAGTCTCCAGGTACCACCCCCTGATCCTGGACAGGTCTGGCATCATCAGCAGGACTGCATCATCAGTCCCATGGAATGCCGGTGGGCTTCAACTCTCTCTTTTGTCTCTTTCTCTCTTTGTCTCTCTGCCCCTCTTCCTCTTCTCTCTCTTCGCCTCTCTCTGCTCTGTCTCTTTCTCTCTGAGCCCCTTCTGTTCCTTGCTCTTTTGCCTCTCACCATGATGCCCCCCATCTCTGTCTCTCCCTCCCTCCCTCCTCTTCTCTTCTTAGTCTCTTACCCTGTTGTTGTGTCCTCCCTCCTCCCCTCCCTCTTTCTTTCTGCCTACAGGGTCCTATTGTACCTGACTCGGGTACAGGTACTCAGGTACTCCCCCCCACCCAGTAACTAAATAAACTAAAACTCGCCAGCGATCATGCGCCTAAGCTCCGCCCGGGGCCTTCTGCTTGTATAAAGAATTATTACAGCTAGCATTACCACGCTGCTGTAATTTATTATTGTTTATAGCTTATTTGATCACTCAAGTTACAGAAAACTTAAAGATTACATGCTGTGTATGTGTATTACTTTATGTGCATAGTTTTTGTTTGTTCTGTGTTTTTTGAGACAAGGTCTCTCTACACAGCCCTGGCTGTCCTGGAACTCACTCTGTAGACCAGGCTGGTCTTGTACTCACAGAGATCTGCCTGCCTCGGCCTCCTGAATGCTGGGATTAAAGGCGTGGACCACAGTGCCTGGCTTTTCATATATATAAACATATTTATAAATTACGTATACAAATTATATATAAAAATATATTGTTGGTAGCTGCTGTGGTGGCTCAGGAGGCAAGCCCTGCCAGACCTGAGCAGAGGGAACCACTGTCATGCCCGATGCCTAGCCCAGTGCAGTGGAGCCCCGAGAGACTGAACTAAGGTGTTTTTATTGATTCAGAACTCCTCAGGCGCGGATCATAAGCAATCACACACCCCACAGAAACCCAACACCTGCAGACAGATACAGGGTGCCTCCCCTTTTCCAACAGTGCACAAAATCAGTAATTTTAAACACAACTAAAGATAAACTTCCACAACAATGTATTTTAGAAACTACATGAGGGGACAGCCTGCAGGAAGGAGTCGGTTCTCTCCTTCCACCATGTGGGTCCTGGGGAATGAAGCCAGGTCAGCATGATCGCAAGTGCTTTTACCCGGTGAGCTGTCTCACTGGCTCCCGATTACCTACTTTTGAAATGAAAGAATTTTAGAACTGGAGAAGAGTTAGTGGTTGCGAGGAGCAAGGGACTGACTGGCTGTCAGCAGGAGAACAGTGAACGTGGTCGTGCAGAGCAGCGTGAGGGAGCCTCGGGATCTTCGCCTCGGCAGCGGAGGGAAGCCACGGAGTCGGTCCCCACAGACTGAACTTTCACGAAGTTGAGGATGGACTGCTGCAGGTGGGACAGAACAGGTGCCTCAGAGCAGTAAAAGGAAGTAGCAAACTGACCCTGAGGATGATTGCTGACCTGAGAGTAGTCAGAGCCTGTATCTGATTTTACCAAACCCTAACACACCTACTGGATTGCTGTCTGGATTTAGCCTTCCCAAGGACATACCTGGTTAAGTGGAGGGGATGAGAAATCCAAGAACAGGGCTTGGAACAGCAGGTGGCACACATGCGCAGGAGGGCTTAAATAACAAGGGTCTGCTGGGGCGCAGACGGTTTCAAGCGTCCATTTGAGAAAATGGATTTCACAGCAGATGAGTTGGATGAATGTTACACTCCCAGTGACTCTGAGGCAAGATCTGGGTACTCACTGCCGTGGTGGCACAGGACATGGGGGCCACCCGAAGGTGGAACAAAAGGAAGAGGAAGCAGTAGTAGACTGACTAAGAAATGAGAGGAAGATGGTGATGAAGGAGAGCACCCCTGGATCTGGTCCCAGTTACAGACAGAAGTAGGCATGGGTGTCGGGTTTTGTGTGCATCGGGGTGGTGATGAACCTGAGAGATTGGAAACATAGATTTATTGTTTATTTTGTATTCTCCTGGGTTCATGGCAAAAGGCAGTTTTTCGATTATCAATTCCTGATCCTAGATGGTTTCAGCCTCCATTCAATCTAATCTTCGAGACGCAAGCCTGGACCTAGAAGGCTCCAGTCTCCGTACAATCTAATCTGCAAACCTAGAGTGTTTCAGCCTCCGAGACTTACTGCTGACTGAGCTCACTTTGATTAGCTGTCTTCTGAAGTATTTCTTTTCACTCTGATCTGTATTGTGAACTCCCAACTGTAAATCTCCTTCTCTCTGCTTATTCTGGACTGGCTCTGCTCTTCTTGGCGTCTCCTGAACTGAACTGCCTGTGAGCTCACTGCACTCACACTGCCTGACTGAACTAACTCTCCACTTCTCTCAGCCTCTTGTCTGCTTCCACCTCTGCGTCTACCTTGCTTCCTTCTCTGAACTCTGCCTTCTCTCTCTACTGACTGCTCCTTTTGTATCCTAAGAGTTGGCATTCAAGATGTGTGTCACCACTTCCTTCTGAGTTGAGTTTAAAGACGTGTGCTACGTTGCCTTCAAATACAAAGTCTTTTTGTTTTGTTTTATTTTTGTTTTCCGAGACAAGGTTTCTGTGTTGTAACACTGGCTGTCCTGGAACTCACTCTGTAGACCAGGCTGGCCTCGAACTCACAGTGATTCACCTGTCTCTGCCTCCCAGTGCTGGGGTTAAAGGTGTGCTGCCGCCGTCACCTGGCTCAAACACAAAGTCTTACTGGATTATTCTGACTAACATTCTTTCTGCATTCCCGCTGGATCACACAGGCCTCTGAAGGTCATCCCTTGCTAGAGCAGCCATGCTGCTGCACTAAAGGATTAAATGTTCCTCTGCAAGAGATGACCAGATGCTGGTGCCCAGGAGGTGGGTGGAAATACGAATTGTGGCTTGACAGAGCGCCTGCCCTGACAGCCAGCCTTCCTACACAGATCCAAGTGAATTAAGCTGCAAGGAGTCTACCACATGGAACAAATGGATGGTTCTTCTCATGCTCTAGATTGGTCCCAGTAACTACCCACTGTGGAAAAGAAAAACCTGCTAGAGTTACTTTTGTCATTTTTTAAACTTGAAGAGGAGAAAAGATGGCACAGCAGGTAGGCTTCTTACATGGGGGGGAAAAAGCACCTTGAGTGTACACTTTGAACTTCCTAGCAATTGTGCAAATGCGTCCAGTTCTAGCAGAAGCGGGTGGGGCTGGGTTGGCATGTGAGCTGGGCATGTGAAGCCAATGTGCTCAGCACAGAGGCCCAGCTGCTGTATCGGGAAGAGGTCAATGGCCAAGAAAGAATGGTGCTGGGTTGGGGTGCAGGCAGGAGGAAGGTAGTACTGGAGTCTGTGCTGGCTAGTTTCAGGTCAACTTGACACAAGCTAGAGTCATCTGAGAGGAGGGAGCCTCAGCTGAGAAACTGCCTCCATAAGACTGGGCTGTAGGCAACCTGTAGGGCATTTTCCTAATTAGTGATTGATGGGGGAGGGCCCAGCCCACTGTGGGGGGGGCCAACCCTGGGTGGTGGTCCTGGGTTCTATTAAGAAGGTAGTCTGAGCAAGCTTTGGGGAACAAACCAGTAAGCGGCACCCCTCCATGGCCTCTGCATCAGCTTCTGCTCCAGGTCCCTGCCCTGCTTGAGTTCCTGTCCTGACTTCCTTCAGTGATTAATGGTGATGTGGAAGTGTAAGCCAAATGAACCCTTTCCTCCCCAAGTTGCTTTTGGTCATGGTTAGGGTTAAAGCAACAGTAAGTAACCCTAACTAAGACAGGAATTGGTACCAAGAATGGGGAATTGCTGTGATAAACCTGAGCATGTTACTTTGAGGAGGATTGTGCAATGACTTTGGAATTGGGGGCTAGAAAACCATTGAGTGCTCAAAGCTTGGTGAGCTGTCCTGTGGGAGCTTGGAAGGTGAATGTGTCGAAAGAAACGCAGACAAATGGAGGACCTTTGTCAAGGTCCAGAGGGAAGTCTGAGACTTCCCTAAGTACTATGGGGGCCGTTGCATATTTTGAATTAAGAATCTGTGGTTCTGGACAGCTAGAGCTGGAGCCCGCCTCAGCGATTAAGAGACCACTTCTTTCACCCACTGAAGTGAAACCTTTGCTCTACTGGAAAATTTGATGCTGTTTAGCTGGAACAGAGATATTAGGAGTGATTAAGAAGAGACCAGCATCACTGCGGTAAAACTCTGTTTCCTCAGAGTCTGCACACAGAAGCTGTCTCCCAGAACTGGCCAAGGCTGTATCTTGTGCTGGTAGCTGAACTTGGTAGTGTAAGTGTCACCCAGGTGGAGCTGGTTTTGAAGGCATGAAGCGGTCATGGGAAGCAACTGAGGCTTGGCACTGTGAGAGCAGGAGAGGCTGGTGAAAGTGCAGCCTCAGTAGGAGTGAAAGGCCCAGGATTAAAGGGGTCATGAGAAGCTGAGGCTTGGCAGCATGAGAGAGCCCAGGAGGGCTACTGGTGAAAGTGCAGCCCAGTTGCAGCAGAAGACCCCAGGGTTTGAAGATGCCAGTGCCACAGGACGACCACAGAGAACAGCAATAGCAGCGGAGGAGAGCCAGCCAGAGCCTGGAGGACAAGCTGTGTGTGCTGCAGAGGGCGGAGGCCAGAGAAGCCCTTTGGAGGAGCCCAGAAGATCACTAGCAAATCCCAGACATTGGAAATTGAATCATTTACACTATTGGAGTTTGGCTTTGTTTTGACCTGATTGTGACTGTGCCTGGTTCCTCCTTCTCAAAATTAGAAAGTACATATTTTATAGACGCCCACAGTTGAGAGACTTTGGGTTTTAAAAGAGACTTCAATTTTTTAAAGAAACTAAACTTTTACAGTGTTTGAATTTGTAACACTTTTTAAGTTTATAGGATGTTTTATACTGTGATATTTATTTTATTATGTGTGCTCTTGGGGATGAACAAGAAAGGGAAGGCTGCGGCTTAGCAGTGATGTGCTTGTGTGTCAAGCTGACAAGGGGCCACTTGTGCTGATTAGTTTTATGTCAACTTGACACAGCCAAAGTCATCTTAGAGGAAGGAACCTCAATTGAGAAACTGCCTCCATAGGCCTGGACTGTGGGCAAACCTACTGTCAGGTAGTGATTCTTAATCTTCCTGAGGCCGGAATCTTTAATACGGTTCCTCATGTTGTGGCGATTCCCAGCCACAAAATTATTTTCATTGCTACTTAACTGTAATTTTGCTACTGCTGTGAATCATAATGTAAATACCTGATATGCAGACGGTCCTAGTGACCCCTGTGAAAGGGTCGTTCTATCTCCAAAGGGGTCGTGACCCACAGGTTGAGAACCGCTGCTCTAGAGAACCCTGACTCATACAATGATGAACAGTGATGGGAAAATGTAAGCCAAATAAACCCTTTCCTCCCCAAGCTGCTTCTGGTCATGGTGTCTCACAAGGTTTATTATGGGCTGGGCTTGAGGGCAGACAGACATGGAGGGTAGGGAAAAGGAAGGTTCTATCAAGTGAAAACTGGTAAGAAAGGGTAGAAAAGAGAAACAAAACATGTATCACAGTCTCCTTCCTCTGCTCCCTGGAAGTTTCAGAAGAATTCTGCAAAGGCCCATGAGGACATACACTCAACTCAGAGATCCTCCTTTGAACTCAAGAACTGCAGTCCCCCACCACACACACACACACACACACACACACACTTTTCCCCAGCTGAGCCCACCTGGAAGCATTGAAGGTTCCTCAAACAGGATTTAAAAGGGTTGTGGGGGGCGGTAAGCACAAACTGGAATCAGTCTGGAGGGGGTGAAGTGGGAGAAGCTTGGGGGGGAGGGGTATGTATGTATGAAATTCTCAAAAATTAATAAAAATATCCTACTGTCAGAAGTGTGAGATTTCAACTGAAACAGACAAGTCGAGGTTCTCTCAAGGTACATGTTGGGGGAACCTACTTTTTGGTTCATAGATCTTGTTTTGTTTGAGACAGTATCTTCACATTAGTCCAGACTGGCCTCAAACTTAGGATCTTCCTGCTCAGCCTCCTGGGTGCTGGGATTACAAGTGTATGCCACAATGCCAACCAGGGTAGACCCATCTTTAATGGGCAAATGCTACTGAGGGCTGGACCACAGCATCTTATAGTGCACAGATCTGTGTTTGAGTTTAAACACACTTCAAAGTCTGCCTGGGAAACCTCTCTCCCAGGACTGTGGTAGATTCAGTTTAAATCAGGAAATGGGGGATGTGGGGGGGGGGGGAATCAGAGCTGGTTGACCAGATGCTCCTGAGACCAGGCACAAATCAAGAAGCCTTTTGGGACAGCAGCAGTAACGGTATAGCAGAAACAACTCTGAATCAAGCAGAGTCTAGAACTTCATTCTGTTCCCCGCGGAGGCCAGGAGAGGACAGACGCTGAGGAGCGCTGGACAATACAGGAAGTGAGCGGCAGCACCAGGAGCTGGAGGCTGCCAGAGAGGTTCACTTCGCCCAAGAACAATGCAAAGAATTCTCACCTACCCTTCACCCAGAGAGCCCTGCCCACGTGACTAACACGCGTGTGCTGGCACTCTGTGCGTATACAGTATGCATAATTCACTTAGACACCTGGAAGCCAGCTGAAGGCATCACGGCACCCTGAATATTTTATCTCCCTGGAAACAAAGCCATTCTTTATGCAAGCCAGTCTAACGATCAGTGTGAGAACAGGAACGCTGATTCACAGCGAGGACCTAAGGGAAGGGGCTTAGGAAGATTTCTCTAGGAAGTTCCAAGTGATGACTTTTGAACAAAACCACAACAAAAAAAAATTTTTTTCCCTCTTTTCCTTTCCCAGGACACAGTCCGGGATCACACGCGAAGCCCAATGTCACGTCTCTTCGGCTTTCTTTAATCTAAAACAGTTCCGTTATCTCTGGTAACCCTGACGTGGTTTGGAAAGCACGGGTCAAGTGCTTTGCAGACTGTTCCCTGGTTAGGCTCCGTCTGAGGTCCCTTCACAGTTAGATTCGAGCTATGCGCGGGGCCAGGGCAGCGCGGTGGGCGGCTGCACTTACAGCATAGCGCACGTGTCGAACCGGCCTGGCTCTGCCGCCTCGTGCGAGCAGCTGGTCGGGGGGCACAAGCTGAACCCCTCCGCTATGGAGTCGCTGTTTTCTTTCTGTGAATTAATAGGGAACTTGATAACTAGTATTCCAGTTGCTTTTCTGTTGCTATGAAGGAGCACCATGACCAAGGCTCCCTGGGTTTACAGGCGTGAACCACAGTACCCAGCTTCATAATCCTTTAAATAAACACTCAAGGAGCAAATGTTACATACCGGGAACTGAGAAGAGGAAGATAAACAGCATAATCCCTTTCCTCTCTAAAGCACCAGCAACGAGAGAGTGCGGGTGATGGGTAAGGGGCCACAGGTCATCAGAGGAAATCAGGGCGGCCTCCCGGAGGGGGTGATGAGTGAGTGGGTGCTCCAAGGATGACAAGGATTTCGGAGTGTGTTCCAGATGGGAAGAAAAGCACGTCAACTGCCCAGAGGGTGCTGAGGCTGGGTCCTAGGGCACCTCGGGGAGCTAAGATTCAACTAAGGAGGCATGAGGACATCCGCCCAGCAGTTCTAAGCAGGAGAGAGGCCAAGGTGGTCGAGAGGTCGCTGAGCTCTCACGGTTGTGAGGAGTGACTGAACTGCCCAGCCAAGGCCAGGAAGGCAAGCAGGAAGCCGAGCAGAAGGTATCAGGAGGATGCCTCAGAGCTTGGTGACTGAGCTGGGAGGCACAGTTCCTGAAGTAACTGAGCGGGCACAAAGGAAGATTTTGATGCTGGCTAGGGCTCTTGAGACAACTGAGCGGTAGAGGTGGGGACACCCCTCAAAGAGAAGAGAGGACGGAGGGGAGCAAGGCAGGGTGCTAGCAGAGAAGCAAAGCTGTCCACGGACTTCTTCCTTGTGGATCCCCTCAACAAAGGCCGCGTGTGAAAGCCCTCCGGGCGGGAAACCCACATAATGACCACATTACCATCCTCAAAGAACCTGCTACAGTTACACAAGTCTGTGGTCGTCCCTCCCCGCCCGAAATAGAGCAAAGTCTTTAATGGACCATTTCCCTGTAGAAGGAAAAGGCAAGCTGAGAGGCTGAATAAATCATACTTCATAGGACAAAATGAAAGCCAGCAGGACGGACGGCTCGAATAAACAGCCGAGAGACCAACGCCAGTGAAGGTCCAGCATCAGGACCTTCCCCACTTACTTGAGTACAACGGAAGACAGGATGAGACGGGCGGTCAGGCAAGCTCCTTGACACCAGCCACCCCGTACGTTCTTAAGACGGGACCTTACATACACTCCGCGGGGAGCCCAGCGGGAGGGGCCAGGATGGGCACTGGGAGTTTGCTGGGCAGCTCTGACATTCACCAACGCCAACGAAAACCAGTTTATACTACAGGTGCAGAAGAACACGTCAGCAAACACATCGGGAAGCGGGGACAGATGACAGACACAGCACATGGTTTGACAGGACCCGGCAACTGGAGAACGGGAAAGAGGCGGACAAGAGGAGTCGGCTTGGGACTCCTTAAACTCAGAAGAGCTACACACGCTCCCATGTCTGAAGCCGGCCCCGCAGCCTTAAGTCTGTGAGAGGGGTGATCGGAACACGCAGCGGCCTCTCGCACCCTGATCGCGCACCATTTTATTTACTTATTATTTTTCTGTCTTTTGAGACAAGGGTCTGTCTACACAGTTCTGGCTGTGTAGACCAGGCTGGGCTTCGAACTCACAGAGATCCCCCTGCCTCTGCCTCCCGGGTGCTGGGATTAAAGGCGTGCACCACCGTGCTTGGCGGGAACCCCTTTATCTTGAACAACAACGAAAAATTTTAATTTATGTTTGACGGTTTCATGTGTTTATAAAATGAATTTTAGTCATTTTTAATGTCCCTCATTCCTCTTTCCCTGGAGTTGTTCTTCTCAACCAGTCCCCCTCCCTCCTTCAGATCCCTCTTATGTGTGGTCTGCTGAGTTTCACTAGTGTCTCTCCGCTGGAGAGCATGAAAGCAGAAGGAAGATAAAGGGACAGCTCACGCCAGCCAGTAGGCCCCACCTAAGATCATGATTGCAGGAAACAGCAAGCAGAGCAAAGGGAAGACCAAAAGGCCACTCTGTCCTCTTGAACTTCTTGCTGCCTGCCAGAACCTAGATAAAGAGAGAGGGAAACGGAAGAGGGGTGAAGAACAAGATGAACGAGGGGAGAAGACAGTCAGGAAGGAGACATTCTCTACGTCTAGTGGGAAAACTGTCTCTGGTTGGTTCTTTATATATATATATATATATATATATATATATATATATATATATATATATATATATATATATATACCTGCCATTATGAAAACAGTCTTAGAAACAACCCAACTGAGTGTGGAGCACTCAGCCGCCCCAGCACTTGGGAGGGGAAGCAGGAGCCAAAGTTCAAGTTCAGCCTGGGTTTTATGAACCCTTACCTGAAAGAAACTAAACTAAACTAAAAACAAAAGTAAATACATAATACATAAATGAATATTTTAAAAAGTGGCCTTGATATTCAAAAAGCTTAAGTATTGTTTATAAAGTAAACCTTTCACATGCTGTTTGTCGAGCCTACGTGATACCAAACTATTATAATCCCAGGTGTTATGAGGCTCTCTGAAGGGGAAAAAGAGAATGCACAAATATAGGGACTGGTTTCTGGGTACCTCCTCCCCCCACCCCATTCCCGCTGTAACTGAAGCAAAAAAATGCTTTGTACTGCTCAAAAACTCAACTAAGAAAAGGGCTTTACCCACAGGTAAGTCAAATAGCAGCGCAGTGGTAGGTAAATACAGAGGATCAGAGAAACAGAACCAAAGAATAAGATCGGGGTGGAGGTTTGTTTGCACCAAGACAGATGGAGACTAGGATCAAACTAAATTTGCCTAAAGACACTCTTAGCGTCAAGATGATCTTAGAGTTCAGAGCTTGATACCGCTCAGCCTGCCCTGTGGTCACACCCAAGGAGAGCTGAGAGCCTGCAGGATCTCTTCCTGAGGCTATATGGAGCAGTGCCAGGTAGAAACTTACCCTACAGGATGGATTTATCGGATTAATTAATCAGAACTAACCATGGTTAATTCCAAGACTAGAATAAAATAGCTTTGCCTGAGGCTCCCCTAAATGAGCCCACAGCCCAGTAATCTACTGCTAGCACAGACTCTCAGAAATGCTCGCACTCGCACAAGGCTAGACCCTGGAGCAGGTACAGCAGAGCTCTCTGGGGCTGAACAACAGACCTCAGATAAAATGCATTAAACCCACCCCACAGCTACCGTCGACAAGGACAGCACACATGCTTCAGCCACAGGCAACACGGAAAGCCTCTGTCACAAAGAAGAGACACACGTAGGTTTCCATTTATGAACTATGTGCTAGAAGGAAGTCAGGCCAGGGTTAACCCTAGGAGAGGCAGCAGCTGGATGTGACACAGGTCCCGCTGTGTTCCGTTCCTTGATCCGAGTGTGGCATACGTTCCATACAGAAATTTGTTGGGTGATACACTTTAGGTACGTCTATCCCCGCCCCCCTCCCACACACACCTACACACGTTTCTAAGACGTGAAAGAAGAAGGCAGAGTTGGTTCTCTCCTCCTGTGTGGGTTCTGAGGCCTGAACTCGGTCAACAGGCAGCAGGTACCTCAGCCCACAGAGCCATCTCACTGGCTTTATGTATGTCTGCATGCATGCATTATGTATGTATCAAGACAGGGTCACACAGATCCTGTTGACCTTTAACGTGCTCAACAGCAACAGCTGTTCTTGAATTCCTGATCCTCCTGCCTCTATCTCCCCAGTGCTTAGATTGACAAGCCTGCACCACTACACCTGGAGGCAAGTACCTACGATATTTAAACAGGAGCAATCCTCATGCGGGGTTCAAGTGAACTAGTACCAACTGTAAGTCCTTCTCAGTTCATTTTTCCCGGCTTCCTCAAACACCCCAACTGTGCTCCCTCTAGGACAATGGTTTTCAACCTTCCTGATGCTGCGGTCCTTCAGTACACTTCCTCATGTTGTGGTGACCCCCAACCAAAAATGTTTTTTCATTGCTACTTCATAACTAGAGTTTGTTACTGTCATGAATCATAATGTAAATATCTGATATGCAGATGATCTCAGGTGACCCCTGTGAAAGAGTCATTTGACCCCCCCAAAAGGGTCTTGACCCATAGGTTGAGAACCGCTGTTCTATGGGCATGCTGAAGCTGGGTCTCTCTCCCAGGAGAGCCCTTGTACCACTGTCCGTATGTACGGCTTTCTCCGACACTAGGCCTGTGGGCCACATACCCCTAGTGGATGCTCTTGCTAACTTATGCCCCCTATGCTGTTCCAGTCCTTCCTTCTCCAGCCTCCACAGTTATCCAGTATGTTCCCACTTTTCTATGCCAAACCTTCCCAGCTAGGCTAGCAACACAGAGCAACTCTTAGAGGGTGGTGACCATCCTCCTGGTTCCACAAGCAGCAAGGAGTAAAGCCCTTCTCCAGCTCTTTCTACTGCCCACACGTCTTATTCACGTTCCTACTGCTGTAACACCATGACTAAAAGCAATTGGGAGGGAAGGGCTAAGTGTTAGCTTACAGTCCATCACTGAGGGAAGTCAGAGCAGGAACTGAAACACAGCAGGAACCTGGAGGCAGGAGTTGATGCAGATACCATGGAGGAGCACTGCTAATGAGCTTTGCCCCCATGGCTTGCTCTGCCTGCTTTCTTAACCCAGGACCACCTACCCAGGGGAAGCACTACCCACACTGAGCTGGGCCCACGCCTGTTGGTCACTAATTATGAAAATGTCTCACAAGCTTGCCTAAAGGGCAATCTGGTGGGGGCATTCTTTCAACTGACGCTCTCTTTTCCCACATGACTCCAGCTTGTATCAAGTTGACATCAAAAACTAGCCAGTACACCGCTGATGTCCCGAGACAGCCTGCTAACCCTTTACTGCTTTTATAGTCCGGCAAGAGAGCAGGCAAACCAAGGACAGGTGTTTCTTCTTAAACAGTTCCCTAGTCATTCACCCATTAACTTATGTTGATAATAATTAGCAGTGTTATGAAACAATTTTCAAAATCATCACAAATGTGTGCTTTTAGAACTTCCTGCTAGTCCTCTGTCTTCCGGAAGCTTCCTCACACCTCCTCTTTTAACTCTGCTTAAGCGGGCATGTTGGCACAGTCCTGTAATCCCAGCACTCAGGAAGTAGAAGCAAGAGATCAATGTTCAAGGCCAGCTTTGGCTGCAGAGCGAATCTAAGGCCAGCCTGAGTTAATGGAATACCCTGTGTCAAAACCCAAACCAACCAACCAAACAACAACAACAACAAAAAAGCAGCCGCCAAAACCCCCAATCATCTCCTTCATTTCCTTTCAAGTCTCAAGGAAAATACTATCAACCCTAACCGAGAATCTTCGCCTTACACACAGCATTAGCTACAGAGCAGACACGGGTGTCAAGAGACTGGGCCCTCTAATTCTCCTTGTCCAAACACCTGGAAGTCAGACCATTCCCAGCTCCACAACTAGAAATGTTAGAC
This sequence comes from Cricetomys ansorgei, assembly GCA_026225945.1. Taxonomy (NCBI): domain Eukaryota; kingdom Metazoa; phylum Chordata; class Mammalia; order Rodentia; family Nesomyidae; genus Cricetomys; species Cricetomys ansorgei. The sequence continues at coordinate 1,392,377 of JAMJFZ010001195.1, read as the reverse complement.
ATCCCTTTGAGCTGCCAGGCTACGGAATTACGCAAAGGGAAACCAAATTCTGTCCTGTCTGGGCTTTTCATTCAGCAGACTTAGATCCCTTTTCCCAGCTCCAGTGTCTGCCTGCCGGTAGAATAGGACATACAGTCTTAAGCCAAGGGAAGGCCTGGCTAGACACCAGAGGGCAGAAGATGAGAGTGAGTCTCCTGTCTCCTTGTGAGTCTATACCCTCAGAACAGCCCTTGGCTGAAGGAACCTGCAGCCCATGGGTCCCAGAAAAGGCACAACACATAAAACCACTTTTTCCCCTTTTAAGTAAATGACACCTAAATTGGCAAAGGCCATATAGATATGAAGTAAGATGGAGAGATATAAAAATTTCATTTCCAAGTCAGCTGGTCATTCTTCAGAATTCTCTTCAAGGATCAGTTTATTTAAAATGGTTAGGACCACGAACCCAGTGGCCTGGATGAGAACTCAGCCATCCGTAGCAGACCAGGAGAGCAAGCCTCCCAACTAGAGGATCAGTGTCTGCCAAGGTCATCCATCTGGTGTGGAGCAGAGCCAGGCGCTCGCTTCTATTTACTGGGGTCCTACCCAACTGTTCTTTTTTAATAACCCAACAACAACAACAAACCAACAAACAAAAACAGCACACAAAGAACGCACCCCTCCCCTGGTCAGGCCACTGCTTAAAATTTCCAAGGGACCCAAAAAAGATCGCCCCAACGGGAGTCTCCTCCGCAGGACTGGCCGCAGAGAGGAGGCGGGGAAGGTCACCAGCAGAAATCTACCCACTTGAACACTGAGCGTCTTGGAGGCGCTTGGAGGCACAGGAAGGGATCGGGAGCCACCAGTGACCCCGCAGAGGGTCCCTCAAGTCAGTGTCGAGTGACACGAGCTCTGTGGGCTCAGAAGGTTCCAGCAATGAATTAAAAACCCCGAGCCAAGCGGCGTGGACCCGCCACGGGAGGCGGGTCGTCCTTACCCGCTGCGCCGCGTCCACACCTGCGCCGGCTGGGGGGGGGCCCGGTCTCAGCGGCCCTGAGCCGCGACCCTCCGTCCACGTCCACCCCGCGGACGGGTCCGGCGTCGCAAGGCTGGGAGGAGCCGCAGGGCCCGGGGTGTGAGCGGGCAAAGGCGGATCGCCGCCGCCCGGGCTCCCCGGTGTCCGCTATGCCGCCCGGGGGCTGCGCCACGTACCTCGGCTGGCAGGTGCGGCTGGGAGGCTCCGCGGCTTCTGGGCCCGCCGCCGCGTTCCGCCCGCCGCCTCCCTGCACATGCTACGGAGGGAGCGCAGGCCGGCCGCCAGCCAGTGGCCCCGCGCCCCACCCCGCCCCCGGCGCCGGACTCGCGCCCATTTAGCCTTGGACCGTCCGCTCCCCGGCGCGGACGCGGAGGAGGGGCGGGGGCGCGCGTCACGGGGACGCCGGAGGCCAATCAGGGCGCGCGAGGCCCCGCCGAGGCCCCGCCCCCGAGCGGGCAGCCCCCGAGCGGGGTAGTGCAAGGGGGAGCGAGGCCCCCGCGGCGGGGCTGCTGCTCGGGTGTCAGGCGGCCTGGGTCGCGGGTGTCCGGCGCCTGGGGCTCTCTCTCCAGGCTTGCGCGCGATTAGATGATGGAAGGAGCCCCGGGGAACCAGAGGTGGCTTGGGACCGACTGAGCATCCAATTAGGAATCGCGCAGCCAGGGGATGGAGGGGCTTGACGTAGTCACGTGCTCTATTCGCCAGCTACCCACTGATCTTGAGACGGTTTACTGGTCCCGTGTCCCTGAGTCCCGCGAGGCACAGGCATGATGGCTGTGTCTCGGGCTCTGCGCGGACTGCCTTAAGTACCTAGAGTCACAGTGCTAGGTACCCCAGCCCATCAAGTAGATCAACAGAAAGGGAACTGAGGTCTGGGTGGGGTGGGAGTGAGTCGTTTTTAAATCATGGGGGGGGGGGGCATTTAGTGGCAAAGCCAGGATCAGAACCTGGGCTTGGAGCACTCAAATCCATTTGTCTGAAAACTACTGACGCTCTCGCCTCCCACGTCTTATTCTGGAAAGGAAACGCCGTACATTTTTAAAAAATTAAGTCAATCAAAAATTTGAGGCGTAAAAGATGCTTCAGACTGAACTGGATTCCCCTTTTAGGATATTTCTCCCCATGAGCCTCCAGAAACGCCGACTAGAAGGGATCCAAACCACAAAGTAAGTGCTGTTATAACGAAGCCAAGTTCTTCTGAGGATGCAGACCCTTTGTTAGTGCGCGTGTATGGGGAAAATTCCCGGGTGCCCTGGTTTTATGTTACAATAGCTTGCCTTCAGCCCCAAGAACCTTTAACCACAGGGGGCTTTCTGACAGCCAGGAGATTTCCTAGATACCGCTCCAGTTTTCTTGGTTACCATCTATCAAACGCCTTTTTCAGGCTGCTCAAGGTCCCATGATGGATCTCATGGCTTGAGGAAAATTGAAGTTTCGTAGTTAAAGCAAGGGCCAGGTTTTTACAACAGTTTGTCAGGCTGTACAAACAGGAAGAGGAGTCGGGCTAGCCTTTAGAACCCACGCTCTCCCAGCTCCATCAAGCATGGTGTCTATCTTTTACCAAACAATACCCCTCTCATTTTGAAGAGGAAGATCCTAGACCCAGAGCCAAGAGCCCTATCACTTTTCCTTTTTTCAACAGCTCACAAAGAGCTGGTTAGGGCTCGGTTTTGTTCTTTCCGCAGGCCGAGAGTAGGGAACACTTGGGAGAGTTGTCGGGAGTTGTGGGGGATGCTATCTGGGTAGTCAATGCCAAGAGTAAAAACATACCAAAGAATCCGGTGGATGGGTTCTGCTTTCACGGCTATGTAACAACAACAACAACAACAAAAAAATCTGGATGATTTTTAAAGAGAGGACACTGGGAATATTCTAGAAGGGGGAAAACGGAAGAAAGCTTGACATGTGTCAGTCTAAAGCTAATGGGTTGGTCAAGGCTGGTCAGACAGAGCAGCTGCCTGAACAGCTGCAAAGAGAATGCAGAGCACCTCACCCCTTTCTATGAAACCAGCCTGGGGCCTGCCTGTGTGGGCAGATGCTCCTGAAGTCTCTTTGCCTCTGTTTTTTCCATATCTCCCAGTGTGGAGCCCGGATGTTAGTGTTAGCAAGGATGACTGTCCTGTGTAGTAGTTAGCCATTGTGAAGCCTCACAAAGGAGGACAAGGAGGCATTCTCATTGGTGCATACCCTGCCAGACCTCAGCAAAGGGAACCACCTTCGTGACCAGTGCCATATTGGACAGTGGAACCCTGAGCGTCCCAGCTCAGGGGTTTTCATTCATTCAGAACTCCTCAGGTGTTCTGCTGGGAGCACAAGCAGATCATTAGCAATCAGACACCCCACATAAATCCAACACCTGCAAAGTAGGTAAAAACACTAAGACCTCGGGAGCCCCTCACCCAACAATGCACAAAACAATTAATTTATACACAACTAAAACTTCTCCAACAGTCCCGGGAGCTGGAAGGACCCTGTCTCGGAAGGGTAGGTATAAGTGGGGACAAGGAAGAATAAGATGTGAACTCTGTCTCTCATCTCAGCCTCACAGAAATCTGTTCAAGTGTTCCTGAGCTCATTCACATGTGAATTTAGTGAAAGAAGAGAAGACCTGCTCCCAGCTCAATCCCCAAACAATACACTAGAATCAGCCACTCGATCTCAAAGGTATACTGGTTGGCCTCCGAGAAGCGTCCAGACCTTGACTAGCATGCAGCAGGACTCCTAATAGAGACAGCAACTACAGTTTCCTAAGCTCACTTTTTCCATATATTCGATACTTTAGCTAATCCGACGGAGAAACTGCGGGTGTCCTGACCCCTCACCCTCTCTGTGCGCTGTGATACAGTTACTGTCTAGTCTCACTTTCGGTTCTGTGAGTCAGTCCTGACTGTTGTAACTTAGTGATCCTCAGCTATGGCCTGTGGCTGGGTGTCCTTTGGACCCTTTCAAGGAATCTTCCGAGTCAAAACTATCAATTAATAATCTCATGATTCAAAAAGTGAACAAAACGGCCCTTCACTAATCAAAATAGCATTACCAATTGGGTGCAATGGCACACAAATGGAATCCCAGCATTCCAGATTGGAGGCAAGAGGATCAGAAGTTCAGGGTCATCTTCATACACAGCTAGTTCGAGGTCAGCCTGTGCTACGTAAAACCCTGTTATAACAAAACAAATCACAGCACCAAATTATCAAGATCCCTGAGGGGGTTGTAGAAATGGCCCTGAAACTCGGGTTCCAGGGGAATCCAATGCCCTCTTCTGGCCTCTTTGGGCACTGCGTGCAAAACACTCATACACACAAAATAAAAATAAATCTTTTTTTTTTTTTTTTTCTTTTTCAAGACAGGTTTCTCTGTTGTAACTCTGGCTGTCGCAGAACTCATTCTGTAGACCAGGCTGGCCTCAGACTAACAGAGATTCACCTGCCTCTGCCTCCCAAGTGCTGGGATCAAAGGCGTGTGCCACCACCTCCTTGCCAAAAATAAATCTTTTAAAAGAGACCCGAGTGTGCATATTTTTCTTATTTTATGTAACAGAATGAAGACTGCATAGAAAACACTCACTTCAAAGTGGTGGGGCATGGTTGTTTATGAAAAAATGTTTTGGTAGTTGAGTTGTAAACAATCAGTTGTGTATCATCGCAAAAATACAATTTTTAAATGTGTATTTACTTTAAGTGTGTGCGCGCATGCACGCACGTGCACATGCCAGCAGGGGTCAGAAGAGTGTTGGGTCTCTGGGAACTGAAGTCGAGTGGTTGTGAGCCACTCATGTAGAGGACCAAACAGGGTCCTCCAGAGGAGGGCCGGTGCTCTTTCCTGCGGAACTGTCTGCCTCTCCAGCCCCGAAAACCACCATTTTAAAATTATTCTTTAATACTGTGTATGCACTGTGGGTGTGTGTATGTGCTCTCTGTCTTTCCCTGTCTGTGTATATGTTGGACCCCCATCCCGTGAGTGTGTGCGTGCGTGTGTGTGTGCGTGCAAGTGTGCGTGTATGTTGAACTCTTGCATGCACATATTCATGTATAGAATCATGCTCATGTGCGTGCATGTCTCCACATGCATGTTGAAGTAAGAAGAGGACACTGTGTTTCTGTCACTCTCCACCTTATCCCCTGAGACAGTGTGTCTCAGGGACTCTTCAGCTCGATATGAGGCTAGGCTGGATGGCAGTGAGCTCTTGTGATCAGCCTTTCTCCCACAACGCTGGGGTTACAGCACAGCTTTTATGTGGGAACTGGGGATTTGAACTCGGGCCTTCATGATTACTCAGGAAGTGCTCCTTCCCACTGAGCCCAGTCCCTATTTAATCTATTTTTATGTGTGTATTTATTTATTCGGCACTGGAAATCAAATTCAAGGCCTATTGCTGACTAGGCAAGCGCTCAGCCACTGAGCTATACGCCAAGTCCATATTTGTTATTTTTAATGAAGCAATGCGTATTGTTTTGGGGTTGTGGGGGAAGGTGGTGTTGCTTCAGATTTGTTTTTAAACAGGGTCTCAGCCTGGCTGGCCTAGAACTTCCATATAAACCAGGCTAGCCTTGAACTCACAGAGCTTTGCTTGCCTCTGCCTCCTGAGGCCTGGGCTTTAAGCTGTATGCCACCACTCCGGACGTAATAAATATCTTCAGTTTTAATTTTTAACTGGGCAACAAACACGACATAAATTCTATATTTTAAAGATCTTTTTTCAGCCTCGGTAATTTCTAGAAATAGAAAGGATCCTATCACTGGCCCCAGGCACCAGGATGACCTACAGGAAATCTCCAGAAATGCTTCTGTTTCCTGCTAGCAGTGAGAAGCATCAGAAGAAGTGGAGAAGACAGCCATCTGAACTGTAAGAGGAGCAGACCTGGAGAAGAAAGCAGCGCTGTGGAAGCAGTACAAAGACTGGAAAGAAAACGTTTCCTTTTTGACGTTTTTTGAGTTATGGGATCACGCCAGCCCTGCAGCCCTCCCTGCCTCCGAACACTCCAGTTATTTGAGGCTGTGGGTTCCTCTGTGGATTGACCACCCTCAGGCCCTCCAGGGGACACTCCGTGTGTGCTTGCCTGTGTGCGTTATTAACTAAACAAGTGCCCAAGACCTCGGCTCATCCTCCGAGAATTCCCTCACGGCATCCATGTGATACAGGTCGGCTCTGGAATGACCTGGGGAGGTGGCAGAATGTGGGAGGAAAGGGACCTAGAGCAGAAACGGGGTCAAAACAGTGGCAAATACTCCTGACAAGCAGGACTGTCTCTGTATGTAACTCTGACTGCCCAGGAACTCACTAGGTAGCCCGACAGAGGGAAAGGAGGACAGAAGGTACCTCAGACTCTTGGCAATACCCTTCTCAAGCTCCCGAGGCACTAGGATTACTGGGTCTACACCCGCATATTACATTTTTATTTTCTTTGGCTTTTCTTTTAATTATTATTTTACATAAGCACACATTACTTTTACCTGGAGAAACAGATCAAACATACAGCATGACTGTTTTAAAAGCCCCTGAGCAAGGGCAAGCTTCAGAGGGCAGCTTAGGACCAGGAGAGGACAAGGCAACTCTCAGGCTGCGTGGTTGGAAGAAGGAAGATCTCTGCGGGGCAGATGGGCCCGGAAAACAAACTCACCTTCTCTCACGGCTTTGCCAGGACCCAACCTCAAAGAGTCCAGCTGTGAACAAGAATGCTCCAGGGATAAGGAATTCTTAATTATGCTTGAATCAAACTGCCTGGGATATTTGCAGTTGAAACACACACACACCACCACCACCACCACCACCACCAACAACAACAACAACAAGAATAACGGAAGAGACGGTTAAGAGACAGTGTGAAACTGTGTATTGACACTAGGAAAAAGACTTAAGGGGTGTATTCAATGATACTCTTTTTTTAAGGAGCTGGGGATGTAGCTCAGTTGCTAGAGTTCTTGGCTAGCATGTTTAACGCCGTGAATTCGACCCCAGCACCACATAAACTAGGCATGGTGGTGCATGCCTACCATCCAGCCTTCGGTAGGTGGGGACATGAGGACTGGCTGAAGGTCATTTTGGGGTACATATTGAGTTCAAACCAGCCTGACGTGCACAGCACCCTGCCTAAAAGTAAATAAATAAAGAGGATACACTGGGTGGTGGCTCATGCCTCTAATCCCAGCACTGGGGAGGCAAAGGCAGCCGGATCTCTAAAGGCTAGCCTAGTCTACATAGTCAGTCACCCTGTCTCAGAAAAAAAAGAAAAAGAAAAGGAATAGAAAGACAGATACAGATTTTGTATGCAGCTAATGTTGTAGCCAAAACCCAGACAAGACTGAAAACAACAAAATTAAACCCTTGTGAGCGTCAGAGCTCTCGAATCATGAATCATTTTTTAGCCCTTTAAAAAATTCTATTTAATGTTATTATCATGTTGTTTTTCACAGTAAATAAAAGCGTGGTGACTCAATGGGAGGATTCACGGAGGTCTGGGGCATCTCCGGATGGCCTGCTTCACTGTGCCTGCCAAATGGCTGTCTTCCCACAACCAGAGCAAAAATGGGGCTTCCCCTGACGCTGACGCTGTCAAAGCTGTTAGGACTGCAGCTGGTGTGACAATTCTGTAGGAAGGGGCAGGGTGGGGGTAGGGTGGGGGGGACACAGAAGGTGCCTCAGCCCAGACTGAGGGTGTGGGTGACATAGGGGTATGAGTGGTCCTGTATCCTCTGACTCAGCCTTACCCTGGGATGTGAGGCTAGGCTCGCTTTAGGAAGCAGCAGCTTTATGGTCTGAATCTCTCTGGCTTACTTCCCTGCCCCCTCCCCAGACCCCAGGGGCTGGGGTTCTGTGGCAGCCAGCACAGAACCAACTGTCTGCTGCACCTGGAGAGCAGAAGTTGGTCCCTTGAGGTTTTTCCAGGGATGTTTCCTGTGAGCGGTCACAGAGAAGCAGTGCCAGATAAAGTGAGGAAGGAACTTGCAATAGAACACCAGGGAAAAGCTGCCCAGTGGGCAGAGGGAGGCCCTGATGGAGGAGATCCCCCTACGCAGACCCAATCCTCTGGCAAGTGTGGGCCCTGAGGTGTGAGATTCTGGCACGTTCGGACAGGCCTGGAAGCCCTCTGCGGGTCCTTCCCTCACCTGTGGGTAGCTCACGCTCTCTTCGTAGAGCGCCTGCTCTGTGCCAACCAGTATGCAAAGTCCTTTAATAACTTGGTTCTGTCTGTCTTCCTGACTCTCTTTTGAGGCACAGCCTTCTTATCCCCATATTTTAGAGGAATTTAGGAAAATGAATGAAACTACCGGTGTTTAACTGTTTAAGACATAGTAAAGTCGAGAATTGAACCCATGAACTGGGGCGCTGGTTCAATTGGCAAAGTGTTGCTACACAAGCATGAAGATCTGAGTTGCGTGAAAAGATCAGTCCAGGTGATGGACGCTTGGAATCCTGGTGCTGGGGAAGAACAGAGACAGGGGCTCCCTGGAGCGCATCCTTTAGCCAGCTGAACCTAACTGGTAAGTCCCAGTTCACAATGAGAGGGTACATCAAAAACAAACAGCCAAACAACCAAGGTGAATGGTTCCTGAAGAATGTCTGAAGTGGACCTCTAGTCTCCACAGATGTATGCACACATGCCCACGCACCCCACAAACAACATGCACGCCTTCACAGAGATGTAAAACTGTAAGGTCAGACTTCACAGCCTACCTAAGTCATAGTCCTGAGGGACCCAGTGGCCTAACAGAGAAAGACATTTTCAAGCAAGCAAACAAACAAGCATGAACTTAAGGGCCACAGTGGCACTGAGGTCTGACTGAGTCTGCCTTAGCGCTTAGGGATACCTCCCAGTGTTAGAGACTAGCATATCTTCCTGGTGTGAAATCACTCCACACACTTAGAGATGAAGGGAAAGATATTTAACAGTGCTTATCCGATTCTGGCTAATACCCAAGGAAGAGGCAGCCTTGAATAGAACATTTTACTAACTTATGTACAACCAAGATTTCTGCATTCCACATATGTTATCACTCAAGTCTCTTTTGGGGCCCCAACCAGGGTTATGCTTTGAACAAATTAAACAGAAACAGGAGTTTTCAAAAGTCGGGCCACGTAGGCAGATGAGAGAATTACATAGCAAAGATACTGCCAGAATTATTTCTTAAATACACCAGAGTTGTTCTTCTCGAACAGTTGTTACCCAGGTTCATCTTGCCCATTTGACAGAAGTATTCTTCTCCTGAGAAAAGCACACAGGACTTAACGGTGGTTAAAGACTTGATGGTAGCTGTGACCTGCAGTGACCTGCACGACCCCCTTGAGCTGCCTGTTAGAGGCGTGTTCTTTGGGGCTGGGCCTGGTGAACCTTTTCCTCTTAGTCAGTTTTGTTTATCTTGAACAGTCCTGGTTAATGTAGTAATTATTATAGATGTAATTATGTCTTGAGAGGGTAAAGAACAAAAAGATAAAGAACAAAAGATAATTCTTTGGTATGCACGCCTGAATGACTTAGGCAAAAGTTTCAGCCTCTATGATGGACTGAACCCCAGCCTAATGGCCTCCGGGTCCTTTTATTGAGGAAAGGCACCACCTACTGATACAAAGGTCCCATTTATTTTAATGAACAGAACCCTCCAGTTCAAATCCCAACACCCAGGCAGCCTACTCTGATGCCATTGGGTGAAGGTCAAGGGAGTATAGGTGTTCCCACATCTCCATGTTGGAAATGGTGAAAGGAACCAAAGAAATCTATTTCATCAGCACTAGAACAATCTAATGCTTTTAACACCGAAATTGAAGAGGGCAAGGTAAATTTGAACATCAATTGTTCCATCCGAGGGAACTGAGTAAACAATTACCAGCTCTCCACACTAGCATTCTTCCTGCATTCAAGAAAGCTGCAGCCCATCCACACCCAGAAAGCTGGCTCTAACAGCTAAGGAAGATGACCTTCTTCCAGCAGCTCCTGCTGTCAGACACAGCAGCAGTTTAAAGGTAATTTTACTGTATAGAAGTACATGTAACTTTACAATATTTGAGAATAAGTTCAAATATTCCACTGTAACTTATCTTTGGAATATTTTGGAGGCAGTGCTCCCGTAGCTAAATTTTACTTTGTATGATTTAATGTCTCCTAAGCAAATCTATTAGCAAACTCTTTACAACCATCAGTTCTATTACTTTGAGCTTCTTTTACATCAGGATCAATGAAATTTGAATCTGGCTTTCAAGAATATGATAGGCATTTTGTTTATTGCCGTGTAACAAATGACCACTAATTGATATTAAAACAACAAAAGTTTGGGGCTGGGAGATGGCCCTGTGGTTAAGAGCATTGACTGCTCTTCTAGGGGATCCAAATTCAGTTCTTAGCACCCACGTGGGTAGCTCACAACTGTCTGTAACTCCAGTTTCAGGGCATCCAACACTCTCTTCTGGCCTTTGCATGCACTGCTTATATGTGGTGCATACAAAAGTAGTCAAACTTATTCATACAGATATGAATAAAGAAAATAAATTAAAAAAATTTAAACTTACCCACAAACTTACTATCTCACAGCTTAAGTCTAGGTGTGGTGGTGTAACTGGACTCTCCGCCCAGGATCTCGTGTAACTAAAACCAAGGTGGTGGTTCTTAACCTGAGCTGAGAGTCATCTAAGTTCACAGGTTTTTGAATAATTTATTTTATGGCAGTAACAGGATTTAGGTCACCTAACTTTCCTTGAGAATGGTAAAGCTGATGTGCAAACAAGCTATGGAAACAAATCCTACTACAGAGACCAGCCCCGAGTGTCTAGTGCCTCCTTAAACACCTTTAGATTTGGTCAGGCTGGCTAGTCTATGTGTCAGCACCAGAGATGCTCTCATATAGTAATAAGTGTCCATGGTTGGTTTTTCCCAATGCTATTTATTATATCACTGTTGGTATATTAAACATGAGCCATGACAAATCTCAGGGATTCAATACCCAGGCAGCTTAGGCAGAGAGCCACTCCATGGCCTCCTCCCATCTCGCTTTCCCTCCTGCTGCTTCTCCTTGTTCTCCCCCTCCTGCTTCTGCTACCTCTGCCCCAGCCCTAGGTGCTTTTTCATTCCAAGTCCTCCCGTCTCCAACCAGCCCGTCAATATACAGATGAATGGAACCTAACCTTCATCCGCATTAATGTCCTGTTGATATGGACATCTGGGTGGCCAATCCATTGTTTAGCAGGCAGGAAGCAGGTCCTCTACCTGCCACAAGGCATCAGAAAACACCCTTCCCCTTTCAGAGCATACAGGAGTATTATCCATAGCTATGAAATATCCCACAACATCTCACCCTTTTTGTTTACAATAGGAACAATATCGACACAATCAAATGAAGCTAAGATATAAAGTCTGTCAAATATCAAGTCCAAAGTTCAGCAAAATGCTCGTGCAGTTCAAATGTCTTTAAGATGATCTTAACCGTAACCAGCTGGTGACAGCATCTGCATCATCACAGCTGAGTACTGCTAAGGCTGCCTCCATCCCACTGGTATCTGGATTGTCTGTTTTGCTCTGGAAACATTGATTGCTGCAAAACAGGCTCACTGTAAGCTACAGAGTCATCTCCAAGATGATTTCAGGGGACAAGATGGTTTTTATGAAGCCAATAGCATCCCATATTTCCCCTTTTCAAGAAGACTGTGCGTGTCTTAGGTGAGAATCAATGAACAATGAATCTTACCTGTCTTTGGATCGCTGATAGCAAGATCAGAGTCCTGTCTTATGTTGATTTCATGTAATAACTCTCTTTTCCATCTTGGATTACCAGCCTCTGTATTAAGGCAGAGAAATCAATTCTTTATGTTGTAGTTATAATCCATGGATATTGCCTCTGATCTTTCACAATGCTGTAAGGAGACCTTTTAGCAGCACAGGAGCAAGGTAGGTAAGAAGGACAAAACCTCCACCAAAAACTAACATTCTTCTGTGGAACATTCGTGGAACTATTGTGGGTGAAGGCTGGACAGTAACCCGCACACTCTGATGTCTCTCTTCAGTCCAGTGGTCTCTGGATACTCTCAGTTGGATGTCTCATTTCTGAAAAGACAAAAGCACAACCTTTCCCCGACATGGGGTGAAATCTCCACACTCCAGGCTATATCTCCTTTAAGCAAAATGCTTAACTTTTATCTTTTAAAATTAAAATTTTTATTATTTGAGGTTAAAATAGCTAATTATAGATACATCCTATACCCCTCTCTTTTTTTAAATTTAAGCTGAAGTTTTACTTACTATGTATAATTTTAGAATCCAGCAAATTGTCCCTGACTTGCTGGACACTCATTTAGCATGCCAGCCTCTGGAGTTGTAGCTGTGGCTGATAACAGAACATCTAGCCACTGCAATGACTTGTGGGTTTTGTATTCCATGACAAACTCAGAAAGTTGGGAACTTCTTCCAATATTAACCATAAACATAATTTCACATACAGGTAAAATAAATCTTTTTTACCAACCAGAGAAAACCAAATACCTAATTCCTGGAGGACTATCGGGCGTTCCAACAGTACGAGTCGTTGAGGGGGAGCGGGACCAGCCTGTCCCCCTCGGGGCTGAGTGGGATGGTGAATATCGACGGCCTGACCATTCCCCCACTGGAAGAAAAGACACACAGGAGCCGGGAGAACTGTCAAAGCAGGAACTCGCTTTTATTATTACAAGCCGCCTTTTTATAGGCTGAGGGTGAATGGGAGGGTCTAGGAGATGAGGAGAGGTTACTAGGGTGTGAGGTAAAGTGGAGTGATGGGGGAGAGCCAGCAAGATTTTTACAGGTAGCAGTTACTAGGCAGAGTCACCACCAGAATAGGCTATGCTTAGTCACCGTTAGGCGGAACTAGAGGCGCCAAGACAGGTCTCTAAACTCGAGCTTGGTTTGAGTTTGGACCACAGGCCCCTCGCCTGGCCATAAGGCCCAACAGAGGACCAGGACCAGTTGGCTGAACTTTTTGTCCAAACTCCTGAATATACCCAGGTTGATTATTTAACAACCAGAGCCAAGCAGCCTTTTAACAGGCTGAGAATTATTATATGCTGGTACAGTAAAAGCAAATCTTTCTCTATCCTGTTCTTGTAAAGGTATAGTAAAAAAAGCAATCTTTCAAATCTGTTGTTATAAGAGAATATGCTTTAGGTAATAAAGAAGTTAACGGAATTCCAGATTGAAAAGAGCCCATTGGTTGAATTACCTTATTTATTGCTCTTAGGTCAGTGAGCATCCTCCATTTTCCAGACTTCCTCTTAATTACAAAAATAGGAGAATTGCAAAGACTAGTAGATTCTTCTACATGTTGCTCTTGTAGCTGCTCTTTCACTAGCTGTTTAAGTGCCTTAACTTTTCTTTGGTTAAAGACCATTGTTCTACCCATACGGGCTTGTTGGTTAGCCATTTTAAAGGTAGAGCTGTTGGTTGCTCAACACTTGCTATATCCTGCTTCTGTACAACTTGGACAGCCTGTGATTGGTTTTGATAACATTTTAAAAATATCTTTATCAGTAGCATCTCGAGATTGCTCCAGGTTGTCTCTGAGATCGAAGGAATTTTAATCTGTACATTCCATTGTTTTAATAGGTCTCTGCCCCATAAGTTCATAGCTAGATATGTTACAAATGGCCTTCTATTTCCTATTTGGCTTTCTGGTCTTATGCATTTGATACCTGTTATATTTTGTTTTACCTGAGAAAATGTTCCAGTTCCTAAGAGCTAAAGAGGCCAGTTTGGATTCCAGGAGTCTTGTGAGCAGATTGTCACATTGGCTCCCGAGTCTACCAATCCTTTAATTAAAACTCCATTTGTCTGTAATTTCAACTTAGGTCTCTGATCATTTATAGTTGCTTGCCAAAATACCTGTTTTTCAGTACTTTTTAATTCACCTGTTTTATCAGCTTGAGTTGCTCTGTCCCTGATAACAAGGTCTAGAGCAATGCTGTCTTTTGTAGCGGGCACCACTTGATTTAATCTTTCTGAGGGTGTGTTAATCCGTTGCCGGTAGGAAATGGGTGGCTCCTGTCGTCTGTGGTGGGGCCAAGCTGAGCCCCCAAAGGCGTTTCCTGACAGTGAGGAATTGGCTCATGTATCTGTTCTACCTTCATTAGTCTGGCGTACGCCTTCTCCGCACTGCACAGCACTCACACCTCCAAGTGGGATGTCAGATCTTTATGCACAGGAGCTTCCTGTCTCCTGACCATTCTGTGGGACAGAGCACACTGCTGGTTCTTAGTAGATAGCACTGAGAGCACAGTAGTCTTCTTTCACACCTGTGTCCAGTTCTCAAAGAATTTGGGATGTTGCTCCCCCCACCCAGAAGAGCTGGGTTTCCATTGACTGGAGTGGAGTGGGACGGAGCCGTGTTGGAGAGGACAAGTCCCACACTCAGTTCCCCTGAGACCCACACAGTCCATGCCTGCTTGGATACTGACTACTAAATGCTACAGCTGTATGAATGCGGAAGGACCTGTGGGCAAGCTCGTAGCCAAGCCTCCCACGATGAGGGCAGCCCCCTGGCTCCTGGAGTAGCAGTCGTCCAGCTGGACTTAAAGGCAAACAGTACCAAGATACCAACTGCAATGGAGGAGAGGCCTCCTGACCTACTTCCTGGCACTAGACAAGGCCAGCAGCTGACATGCGTTATCTCATCAACCGGATAGAACCAGATTTAGCAAACTGTATTTAGCAATAGGAACTCCACTGATGCCTGTCATGTGGGCATCTTGTGAGACCTTTGCAGTTGCTCCATTGAGAGCGGAGGCTGGGAGGGTGGGAGAAAAGAGTTGGAAATGAGAAAAATAACCAAGCCTTCAATCACAGAGACTTGTGATCTCTGCTTGCTCAGGAGAAAATGCCATTACCTGCTGTGACCATATTACTTGAATCAATAAGGAAAAACAAAACCAAAAACAATAGTCATAAAAACACAAGCCGATGATGATCTGCTTACCTCCCCCCCCCCCCCCCCCGATGGACAGGTCTTTTTGGAAACAGAATTAGTCTATAAAGGGATTTGTTCTACCGCCTTCACTGCTTTGTCTGCATCCCATGTGGAGCCTGCTGTCCAAACAAGGACCATGCAGCAGGTTGAAGTTACCATGAAGCTTGAGTTGTCTCAGTATCCTGAGGTTGCTGCTTCTGCCCAATTTGCCTCTGATCTTGATGCTGCCTTGCTCAGCAACTCTTAAGCTGTGGTATGCATCTGACTGAGGTGTTACAGCAAGGACTTTTTTTCCTGTGGTTACAGAAGCACTGATGGCTGTTATCTCCATGACTGTAAGGGGGTGGTGTTTTGATAAACTGGAGCCTTGGAAGAACTCAGTGTTAGAGAATGCTTTCCTGTTTCATGTCAGCACCGATCTCTAGTGAGCAACATAAGGGCTGATGGGAAAATCTCAGAATAACCAGACACACAATAACTGAAAGACATTGCAACAAACTTCTTGGCTGGGTTTAAAGCACAGCCACCCTCTGCCCTGGAGCCACACTGCCTTGTTTTGTCATTGCTTCTAGTAAAATTAGTCTTGGGGGCTAGAGAGGTAGCTCAACAGTTAAGAGCACTGGCTGGCTGCTCTTCAAGGGGATCCAGGTTCAAGTCCAGAACCCACAGGGTGCTCACAACACTCTGTTACTCCAGTCCCTAGAGATATGACATCGTCTTCTGGTCTCTGTGGGCATTGCGCATGTGAGTTGCCCAGGCACACATACAAAAGAAAATAAATAGATGATCAAGTTTTTAAAGCAATCTATTCCATTTCAAAAGATTACTCCAGATATTCAGGAATTATATAAATAAAAATTTTATATTGTGAAAGATAAACATTTGAGTTGAAACACAGTATTGTTTGGAAGACACTGAAAGAAGGGCTGGGGAAAGGGCTCCGTGGATAAGCCGCTTGTCGCTCCAGTGCGAGGACCTGAGTTCAGCCCCCTAGAGCTCACACAGAAGTTGGGCAGACACAGCGGCCACCTGGAATCCCGGCACTCGGGACAGACAGGAATCCCCAGGGCAAGCTGGCCGGAGACCCTGCCTCAGCGCATGCAGTGGAAAGTGACCGGCGATGACACCGACACGGCCTTTGGGCCTCCACACCCCTGTACACACATGCATGTGCATGTGCGCCTACACACTTGCATGTGTACCACGTGTGTAGTCACATGCAAAATACTGAAATGTAATGTTGCTCAAAAATTGTGAGGAACCGCCACAGTGAACACATCGTGTGGCAGCTCCTCTGAAGGCAGCCTGTGGCTCCTGGTCTCCACCCTCACATTCCTCTTACCTCAGCAGCTGCTCTTCTGACACCTCATAGCCTCAGTGTATCCTGCTGTCAGGCTCTGTAGAAAGGAAACCCTGCGGTAGAGAATTGTGTACCTGTGTTCCCCCAGAAGAGGTAACTGGGCGTGTGGGGGCTATTCCAGCATGCCGAATAAAGCTTGCATTGATCTGTTTTTAGATGTATTTATCATATTTTTACATTTATTTATTATATATTTATTTATTATATTATATAAAATATGTTTATCATATTTACACTCATATCCTTCCTTGTCTCCTGTCTTCATTGCTGGCGATTTACCTCAGAACCTCGCTCGTTCTGGGCAAGCACCCTACCACTGAACTACACCACCTAGATTTATCTTCATTGCTGCGGAGTAGGAACGCACTGCGATGGTTTTAAAAATCCCATCGGTAGGCACACGGGTTGTTTCGAGGAGGCCACAGATCATTCTACTCTGTTCTTGCTCCAGTCTTTCGTGGGCGTGACGGACGGGTAGTTTTCCCAGCTCAAGACAATCTGACTCACGTGGGAAGAGAGTCTCGATGAGGTCTTCCCTAGATGAGGTTGGCCTGTGAGGGATGTTCTGAACTGCGATAACAGAGGTGGGAAAGACCCGCCCCGGATGTAGTTATTTCAGCGTTACTTCACCGCAGCCCCTGGACTGAATGAAGAAGAGTCCGGTGGGCATTAAGCACGCATTCATTCTGTCTCTGCTCTTGACTCTGGGTGTCCTATCTTCTCCACGATGATGGAACCATGAGCTAGAATAAACACTGTCTTCCCTAAGTTGTTTTTTTGGTCAGGGAAATTTTGTCACAGCAACAGAAAGAAAACTGGGACAGTAGCCGGTGTTGCTTTTGGCCTTCAAGAGTAAGAAGAATTTAAAAGGGATACCGGGGTGACTAGAAACTGTTGGGGAAGTTTATTTTTAGTTATGTTTAAAATGCTTTTATGCACTGTTGGGTGAGGGGCTATCCTAGGTCTAGGGCATTTTGTACTGTCTGCAGGTGCTGGATTTCTGTGGGGTTTGCTTAATTGCTAACGATCTGTGCCTGTGCTATCAGTAGAGCACCTGAGGAGTTCTGAAAGAATAAGTACACCTGAGCTCAGATGCTCGGGGTTCCACTATGGAGTCTGGCACTGGCCGGGATGGTGGTTCCCTTTGCTGAGGTCTGGCAGGGCTTCCACATATGAAAATGCCTCCATGTCTTCCTTGCTGAGCACATAGCAGATGGAGCACTGCTACAAGGAATCATGTGATCGGCTCACTGTATGACTTGTACCCATGGTTCCCCTGAAGTCTGAATGTACTGAAGAAGTGGTTCCTTGGTACAGCTACATGGGGGACACTTAGCAGAACTGGAGAAATCTTTTATAACATCGTAGCCTGGAATTTCGCAAACTTTAGACTCACAAAGGCTGTCTTTGTCCTTTTCACCCTCAAACGACCCCATCCCTTACTTATTTAATTTTTTTTTTTCAAATTGCCCAACAGATTATCATTCTAATATCTGCTTTAAGGCCAGAAAAATAGCTCGGCAGGTCACAGTGCTCGGCATTAAGCCTGAAGACCTGAGTTTGGTCCTAGGGACCCACACGGTAGAAGGAGAGAATGGAGTCCCCACGCACACAAGTTGTCCCGTCTCCACACACACACCGAGGCAAGCACATATACACGCACAAACACACGCAAAAATTAAAAAAAACTCCGCTTTAGTCTTGTACTAACCAATAACAGCCGTGAACTTACGCTGTGCTACACCACATACGTTCTTTATAGCATACAAGAAAACAAGCATGTAATTGGCTACTCAAATAAAATTGACAGCCTGTGGAAGAGAATCCCCATTGGCCCCTTCTGGTCCATCCCACGTCCTGCTCTGTCTAAGAAACTGAGATCAACACACAGCCTCAGACAGCTGCTTTGTCCTTTGGATTCTGAGTCGAGAGGCACAGGCGAGGAGTTACGGGCTGGAATATTTATTACCACTGCTCCCACCCTCTCTCACCACCATCAGAAGTGGCTGCACTCTCTTCCAGCGAACAGCTGCGTGTCCTTGCTCCCTCGAGTCTAGAGTAATAAGGACTTCCCACTGTTGAGAATCCTAAGCAAAGCCTCGATCACTTGACTACGCCCGCCCCAACCTCCTGCTTCCGGTCTTCCACTGGAGGAATTCACTTAAAAAAAAAAAAAAAGGCACCAAGTATTTTATGCATTCTTTGCCCCTGTACAGATCTTAGCAGAGGCTGGGAAGGTGTTTCTCCAAGATCTCACCTGTGAGAACCAGAGTGGGAATGTCCTGCCTGGCCAGCTGTTCCTCACGGTAGATGCTGCTGCACAGGAGAAGCCAGTCAGCGTGTAGTTGCTGTTCTTTTGTTTTCTTTGGGGAGGTGTGATTAGTTTTTGTTGTTGTTGTTTTGTTTTTGGTTTTGTTTTTTCTTGAGACAGTGTCTCACCATGTAGCCCAGGCTAGCCTTGAACTTGTGACCACCTCAGCCTCCAGAGTGCTGGGATTGCACCCCAAGTAAATCTGGCCACTTAGAGTTCAATAAAGCGAAGCCCGTTTACCAACCTTTCTTATGCTCCCTCCCCTGTCCTGACCCAGTTCTGCTGGGTGCCAACTGGGACTGCTTTAACGGTCAGTCTCCAAGACTCCTGGATGTCACTCACGTACTTCGTGACTTCTCTCTGACTCATCTGTTTCCCCCTCTCTCTCCTTTTATACCAGTGAAGGTCCAAAGCCCAACCCAACATCTGTTCCTTGATAAGCCGGCTGTTAACTTGTCTCTTTCTGCCCACAAGCCCATGGCCTCTCCATTCTCCGATGACTCTAATTCAGCCCCAGCTGGAATGGCAGTTAACTGTATTCTTGCGACTACATCGTGAACCCTCTGACACACCAAATCCTCTTCAGGATCAGCACATCAGGCCCAAGTCTGACTCTAGAAGGCCCTTACTGAGTTGTACTGGATGAGCTTCATTCTTTAGCCCATTGAGAATATAAGACCAACTAGGCCTGGGGACACAGTCCTGTAACCCCAGCTACTTAGAAGTCTGAGGAAGGGGGTTCCAAAGGTCAAGGCCTGCCTGCTCAACTTAGGGAGACCATGTCTCAAAGTTAAAAATTTGAGGTGGGGGATGGAGTCGGCTGGGGATGTGGGTCAGTAGTAGGGTGCCCGTCTAGCATTTCGTATGCACACGGTCCTGATTTTAATCCCTAGAACTGGATGCACACCCATCAGAGTATGAAAGATATTCTAATTGGCCACAGATGAATGTCCCTCCCAATAACTTCTTGTCACTTTGTTTTTCATTTGTGTTGTTTTTGAAGCAGTCTCGATGTTATAGATTTGGTGCTCTGAAATTCACTATGTAAACTGGCCTTGATTTTGTGGCAGTCCTACTGCCTCTGCCTCCCAAACCCTGAGATTAATGTCATGTGCCATGACACGCAACTCGACAATTATTCTCTCTCTCTCTCTTTCTGTGTGTGTGTGTGGGTGTGTCTGTGTGTATATGTGTGTCTGTGTGTGAGTGTCTATGTGTGTCTCTGTGTGTGTGTGTGTGTGTCTGTGTGTGTGCCTGTGTGTCTCTGTGTGTTTGTGTAGACTAAAGGGCATTCCTTCGAGACAGTTTCTCATCGGCCTGGAACTTACCAGTTAGACCAGACTGGCTGGCCAAAGGGCACCAGGCCCCTCCACGTCCTTAACTCACTACTCCTGAGATTACAAATACGCATCACAGGTTAGACATTTTCATATGGGTTCTGGGGGGTCAAATGTTTTTGAGGCAAGCACTTCACTGACTGAGCTGTCACCCTGGTGCCAGAGCTTGGACTGTCTACATCAGAGGCAAGCTTGCTATGCAAGTGCTTGGTCCCTGTCTTAGTTAGGGTCACCATTGCTGCGACAAAACACCACGACCAAAAGCAAGTTGGGGCGCAAAAGGTTTATTTGACTTACACTTCCAGATCATGGTCCATCACTGAAGAAACTCAAACAGGGCAGGAACCTGGAGGCAGGAGCTGATGCAGAGGTGATGGAAGGGTGTTACTCACTGGCTTGCTCCCCATGGCTTGTTCAATCTGCTTTCTTATAGAACTCAGGACCATCGGCCCAGGGATGGAACCACTCACAATGGGCTGGGCCTTCCCCATTAATTACTAATTAATTACCAATTAAGAAAATGCCTTACAGCCAGAGCTTATGGAGGCATTTTCTCAAGGTTCCCTCCTCTCAGATGACTCTAGCTGTGCATCTAGTTGACCTAAGACTAGACAGCACAGTCCTTTTGGCAACTCTATGTCACGGGTGTTAGCATCCCCACAGTCAAGGTCCCTGAGCTGCTGAGCTGGGCTGTTCTGGTGCAGGAGCTGGGTTCCTTTGTAAAGTCTTGCTTCCTAAGCTCTAGGACAGATGTCCCCACTGACCAAACCACCCTGGGTGTTGAGTCCCTTGAGTATAAGAAGGAGACAATACTCCAATCAGACCCATAGGATTGAAATAATGTGGGTAGAAGTCTTCAAGGTAGCCCAAGTGTGGCTCATATTTATTATTCTTTATCCTAGAACCTTGCCTTTCTTCGGGCCTTGTGACATGAGCAGGTGTTGGCAGCCGGCGATGAACTTCTGCTTCCTTTTCCAGAAAGTTATTTACATTAGAAACCAGACTTTCATTTATAGATATGAATAGAGAATATGGGGGGGTGGTGTGAGATGGTTCAGCAATTAGGAGTGCTTGCTGCCCTTGCAAAGGACCTGGGTTCAGTTCCCAGCACCCACATACAGCAGCTTACAATCTCCGGGAACTCTAGTTCTAGGGGATCCGATGCCCTCTTCAGGCCTCTTCAGGCACCTGCAAGCACAAGGTACACTTACGTATACTCAGGCACACACACACATACACAGGAAATAAAAATAAATAAATATTTTTTTAAAGATATGGTGGCTCATGCTTGTAATCTAGCACTTGGAAGGCTGAGACAGGAGGATTTCCCTGAGTTTGGGGCCAGCCTGTGCTACAATGTGGACCCTATAAAGAAAGAACATTAAGTTCACAGGCTGACAGTGGGGATGGCAACTCCTGAGCTTGCTTCAGTTCCCTTCCCAGGATGCTCTGCTGGTGCTGCCACCTGTATCCTTAAAAGGATGGGCTTTGCTACCAATCAGAGACGTTCTGTGCAGAAGGCTTAGGGGAAGGAGTTTCCAAAATAAAGCACTGATCGGGAGCCCCATCCTCGTCAGCCCTGGGTGGTGGGTGTTTCAACAGGGCTTCCTTCAGCACAGTGGTTCTCAACCTATGGGTCATGACCCCTTTGGGGGCCAAGTGACCCTTTCACAGGGGTCGCCTGAGATCATCTGCACATCAAATATTACATTACAATTCATAAAAGTAAAAAAATACAGTCATGAAGTGCTGACGGCAATAACTTTATTTGGGGGTCCCCGCAACACGAGGAACTGCACTAAAGGGCTGCAGTGTTAGGAAGGTTGAGAACCACCGTTTCAGCGGTAGGAGAGCAAGAGTTCTTTCTGCTGGTCAAGGAAAAGCAATCTGCCTGTGTGTTCAGTGACATCTGAAGTCCCTTCCGTGTCTGGTGCTTGTTTCTGCTCACACGGGTTGCCGCTGCTTCTCTCTCTTTGATTATTACCCTGTCGGAGTCCGCGCTTCCTAGCCGAAGCACCTGGCTCCTGTTGCCTCGCCTCCCACTGCCGCCTCGTGCTGTAAATACAGATGCCCAGTGAACAGTGCACTGCAAAGCGTTTCTCAATTAGCTTCAGTGCAGCCCAGCATCACCTCTCACAGTGTCTGGCTCATAAATTAATTTGTCCTTAAATCGAACTCAATTCCGCACATCACTCCACCACCTCCGAAGTCTCACCAGGCTCACGATTAGCTACCGAATTAATTCCCATCAGCTGAGTCCAGCCTTAAATGCGTTCCTCCATCTGGTTCCTCCAGGCAACTAGCAACCCAGGGCCAGACTCAATAATTCTGCTGGCAGACGCACCCTCGGGCAACAGTGCATTACTTAGAAGGGAGAATGGGACTTGGGTGTGAGTTCACTGTGCCCTGTTACCTGGTACCTCTTTCAGGTACCTATGGCTCTTACTTGACCTTGCCACCTTCATTTCCTGCTCTCAGTTTTCCTCGCCCCATCTCTGGCCCAACACTGTGCCCACAGTTTGCCTTGCTGGCATCACACCATCTAGTCCAGACACATTTGTCTAATTGTTTTTTAAATTATGCATTGTGTGGTGTGTATACATGTATGTATGTGTGTTTGCATGTATATGGGCACAGGCGCACAGGTGCCTGGGCATACTGTGGTCACAGAGGTCAGGCTTCTCAGCTTAACCCAAAGCTCTCCAATGCAGCTAGTCTAGCCGCCCAGCTTGCTGTGGGGACCCCCTGTCCAGCTTCTGGGTGCTGGCATTACAGGCAGGCTGGGTGTTACAGTCCCCCAGCATTCGTGTGGGTGCTAGGGATCTGAATTTGTAATCTTGTATGGCCAGTGGTATATCCAGTGAGTATCTCCCCAGCACCTGCACCCCATAACTATTTACTTTACTTCCCAAACCCCCAAGTCACTTTTAGATGTCACCTCTGAGTCAGGAAAGAGTCTAACCATATCCTAGGGGAAGTCCCCTACCGCAGCATCTCTAGATTTCTCCTCTGGGGCTGCTCGGTCTCCCCAGAGAGAGAGAGAGAGAGAGAGAGAGGCGGTCTTTGGGCTCCTGCCTGGAAAGTAAGGATCAGGCTTCCAGCTCATTCCCACCCCTAGCAGTGAGAGGGCTCGAAGTTGCTGAGCGTGGTAATCAATATCTGTCTTCGATCCCTCGCTGCAACTTAGCTTCCATTGTCTTCCTGTCCAAACCCACACCGTCAGTCTCCTCCAAGAGCAGAGCTCCGCCTTTGGTGACCTGAGACAAGGCAGGTGGCCAGGGGAAGGCGGGAGGCTCCAGGGCACCAGAGAACACAAGTCCAGCACACCCTCCACGGGTGGTCTATCTGTTCAAAGTAACCTCCACGCATGACCACAGTTACTTCTCAACCAACCCTCTCCCCAGCCTCCTCCGTTTTAACTACCTGGCAGCTGCCTGCCGTGTTCCAAGGACCCTGGGGCTCCCTCGTCTATCTCTGTTTCTGTGCGCGTGGACGTGTGCGGTGCCTGAGGGACAGACTGCAGTGTTGATGCTCAGGTGCCATCTGTCTTGTTGGTTGGTTTTACTGCTTTGTTTCTGGGTAGCTGGGGTTCGTCATTGTTGCTTGCTCTTTCGTGGGCCTGGAATTCACCAAGCAGGCTAGGCTGGCTGGCCAGCAAGCTCCAGGGATCCTTGTGTCTCTACCTTGTGTCTCTATCCTCAACTCTCCCAGAGCTGAGGCTACAGGTGTGGGGCACCACGCCTGGCTTATTTTATTTTATTTTATTTTATTTTTACAAGTATCCTTGGTATTGATCTCAGAGTCTCACACTTGCGAGATGTTCTATTGACTCGAGCCCCTCTTCTACCTCTGAAGAGCCTGCGCTTAGGAATTGGTCTGTATTCTTTGCTCGGTCAGGTGTCCCTCCTTTGCTTGCTTTCATGGCTCCAGGATGCTACTGCCACTGTCTTCTCATACAGTCTTCCCACAAGGCATCAGTGTGAGCCATATCTGTGGAGGGTGAGTGGACAGTTTATAGACAGGGTTGCCCCTCGTTTAGGCCACCTCAGCTTGCTCTCACACCCGTCTTCTGCCCGAGGCCACGCCAAGAGTTGGGTCTAGGTGAAATGACGCGCCGCCGGAGTTTGGGGAAGGCCAGGTCTCGCACAGACTTGTTCTCGCAGCAAGAAACATTCAGTGACAAAGATCAAGCCAAATGGATAGCCGGGGAGAGCTTGGGAATCAGGACGGCCCAGGGTATGCTTCCATATTTTATACCCTAGGCATCAGCATCCTGGGCCCTTTTGCTGCTCACGTACGGCATCAATCCTGCCATTTTGGAAGCTAAGACTGAGTTGGTTTTAAGTCGTTTCTCCTTCTCTTCACCATGGTGACCAGGCCACACAGTTTTCTGCTTACGCCTCGCCCTGAGCATCTCATGTACAGTGTTTGCCTCACCCTGCCACACTCAGGGTTCTGAAGAATGCTGGATGCACAGAGGTTTCCCCCCCAGATCCACAAACTTTCTCCCCCAGCTTGGAGTAGGCTTAGCATCTAGCCAGGCTCCCCTCCAATCTTTGAGAAAATTAAAAGACACTTCTTGGAATTCCTACAACACACACAGTGCCAGCGTCCATAAGGAGCCTGTGTCCTCCTCAGGACGAGCTCTTGTGCAGCGCCTCACCCAGGCAGCACACATGGTGGTCTTGGGTCCAAAGCTACTGCAGGCCAGGGGGTCTTTCCGAGTCTTCTGTCTGAATCTCTGGCTGAAGCTTGTCTTTCCCTCTTTCTTTCCCTTTCCTTCTTTTTTAGTTAGGAGAGGTCCAGATTTGATGAGTCCCCAGCAGACATGGAGTCAAGAGCCAGCTTTCTCAAGCGGATGCCTGTTATTTTTTTAACTAGTGGAATGGAGGGGGGCAGTTCTAGATTTATAGAAAAATTGAGTGGGAATTACCAGATAGTCCCCCTCACCACTTCTAATCCCCCATCAGTGTTCTGGGCTAGTAGAATACATATATCCTTACCAGCAAGCCAACACTGACCTCTTATGATTAAAGTCTGTGATCTGTATGAGGGTTCAGTCTTGGTGCTGTTCCGTTCTACAGGTCAAAACAAGCATATAATGCCACGTGTCCCCTGTACAGTGCCACACGGACTAGGTGCATCACCCTACGAGCCCGTCTCCCTCCCCCACCCATATGAACTGTTTAACCCTGACTGCCTCAGTGCCCCTCTTCCAGAGGTGGAGGAGAAGGAGTGGCGTGGTGATTAATCTCCATTATCGACTCAACTGGACTTAGAATCTCTGAGGAGACACACCTCAGGGCGTGCCTGGCATCTCTAGGTCCACAGGTTGGGACCCCACACTGAATACAAGGAAGGAAAAGGAGGGAATGAGCTAAGCGCTAGCCCTCGGTGCTCTCTGCTTCCTGACCGGACACAACGTGATCAGCTGTCTCCTGCCACCATGCCTCTCCCCACCGTGCTGGACTGGATCCCCTCAAATCATGCGCTAACATAAACCTTCCTTTCTCACGTTGCTTTATGTCAGGCATTTTGTCATAGAGAAGTAGCTGATTCAAGCGTGAAGGGTGTGAGAGCTTCCTCAGTGGCCAGCAATCCTCTTCTAATCCCTACAGGAAGGAGCCCAGCCAAAAACCCAACACCTCCCTCCTTTCCTTCCTCCCGGACTGCTTCATCCAATCCCAAGAAGGGGAGACAAGGTCGGCACTCACTCAGAAAGGACAGCCCATGGAAACAGAAGTCCTTCCCTCCGGGGTGACACATCCGAGCACGTTTATAAATACACGCTTTACTATTTTACTAGAACGTGGGCAGGCAGCGTGTTCCGCCGTGCCAGTGAAGGACATCTGCTAAAAATAAAAGTCCATGAAGACTTTTTCGCCTTGTATAATTCTGAGAAAGAGCGTCCACTGACAGAGTCCAGCCCTGGCTGTCCTGTGTGGACCACGAGGGTATAACTGCATGGGCAGGGCCACAGGCCAAACAATGGGGCTTGTAGGCTGAACTATGCTGTGCTGACAGCCCTCAGATGTCAGCAGCTTAAGACTGGCTTCTTGGTGCTCAACTCCTCTGTGCCCATAAACCCAGGAGGGGTGTGCTGCTGCCTACCGCTGATGAATCGGCCCAGTGGGTAAAAGCACTTGCTCTAAACCTCATGGCCTGATTTGATCTTTAGGACCCATATGGTGAAGGAGAGGACAGATGGTCCTCTGACCTCCACATGTGCACCATGGAATAAATGTGCCCCATTAGAATAATAAAATGTAATATAAAATAAAGATGTAATCCTTTAGAGCCGGCATAGCTGGTGCAGAAGAACATGTATATTCTGACTGTCCCCTGCACGTCAGCCTCCTGTGTCAGGGCTGTCATGATGAATGGAGTAGCCATGTTACTCCTTCTAGCAGACTCTAGGGGTAGCCTCTAAGCATTCTGGGCAGTGACTAAGATCACAGCAAGTCAAGACTGTGGAGACAGACCTGCAGCCATGGCAATCCTCATTTTTTTTTGTTGTTGTTTTCTGGTTTTTGGTCTGGTCAAGCTGAAATGTTTCAGCTACTCTACGGGATGTTGTATGTAAAAGAAAATTTAGTCTGGTTTTCGTCTTAGATTCCTGGGGCTGAGCTTCTAAGCCCTTGGAATTTCCTAAGCGGTAGGCGTGTCTTTGGTAGTCTTGGTGGGCCCTGTATCACTTCCAAGTTTATACTGCAAGGTGACTAATGGTGGCTGTTTGGGCTGGGGAATGATCTATGATAGCAGTATTTTCAGTTTCGAGTGGATGAGTTTATGAAGCGCAAAACAAGCCACAGTAAACGAATAAGGAGAAGAGATGGAGACGGGGAGATAGGTAGATGACAGTGAACATCACGTCAAATACTCAAAACATCCAGCAAAAACCAACTAGGAAACAACCCTCACAGAGACAGTCAGCTGGGATGTCTGGTAGAGTGCCAGACAGAGCAGAGAGTCCTCTCGGGTGAGGCTTCCTAGAGAAAGAACAGAGGACCACTAAAATGTGACTTGCAGACACTCTGGAAGAAATCGACTGGCCCAGCTCCATTAAGGCAGCCAGCTGGAGTTCCAGTAAAGGAGAGTGTGCCCTTGGGGGAGGATTCGTAACAGAAGAACAGACAGCGACAGACCCAGACACATCGTCACATCCGGGGCTCACAAACATGCAGAAGGAGAGTAAAGGAACCGAGGCTGTCAGCTGAAGTTTCTTCTCCATGAACGAGTTTCCTGTGGCTGAATCCCCAGCTTCCCTTTCCCAGTACAGGCACTTTTATATCAGGAGATGAACAACAGCAACACCTGTTGGAAAGGGCTTACCTTCTAGCTGGTTCTAAAGACATGGGGTTTTTACTTTGGGGCTGCTCTGTTGGTCCCTCCTTTTCCTAGTTAGGACTTCTATTGCTGTGACCCCACGACCATGGCAAGTCCTATAAAGGAGAGCATTTCATTGGGGCTGGCTCACAGGTCAGAGGTTTAACCCATCGTCATCATGGCAGGAAGCTTGGTGGCATGGGGGCAGACGTGCTGACGGAGCGGGAGCTCAGAGTTCTTCATCCAGTCTGCAGGAAGAGAGAGACACTGGGCCCAGTTTGAGCTTCTAAAACTTCAAAGTCGACCTCCCAGTGACACACTTCCTCCAACAAGGCCACCCCTCCTAATAGTGCCAGTCTCCGTGAGCCTATGGGGGCTGTTTTCATTCAAACCACCACAGTCCCTTTAACAGTTAGGGAGGCCAGCCCATTCCCAGATAAAGGGTCCTACAGGACATTGACATAAACATGCTTGGGGCTGAAGTTGGAAGGGGGACCCTCCTTCCAGAGACAGCTTCTCAGGTAGCTCAAATACCACATGACAATTTACCAATGAAATGAACATTACAGTGACCCACCCATATCTGCAGGATCAAGCTAGCATGCTCCCTGATGAGATTAGAGGGTTAGGGCTTTCAGCCACGTGACGTCAGTGAAAGGGACAGAGAACCAGAGACGGCGTTCAGTCTTTCACTTCAGGATCATGAAACCCCAGTAAAAACTCTGGACACTAGGTAGCCCGGGTGGTGTGCTGTTGGGTAACACCCCCTGCTTGTATGTGGGAGACTCAAGAAGCACTCTCAGTCCTCACTCTAAGAGTCTCTTCTTTTGACCCATCTTTACATATGTCCTTTATAATAAAACTGAGATCTTCGGAAGAGCACTTGGACTTGAGTTCAGTTCCTTGTTATGTCCGGAAACAGACAACCACCCGTAATTACAACTCCAGGGGAATCCAATACCCTCTCTGGCCTCTTTGGGCAGCCACACAAATGCGGCACACATCACAGACACACACACACACACACACACACACACACACGCACACACACAGTTTTTAAAAATGCACTGAAATCACGTCTGTAATTTTTTTTTTTTTTGAGTTCTGAGAGTTTTTCTAGGAAAGTATCAAATGGAAGGGTTTTAGGGGAAACCCTGAATTTGTAGGCTGTTGAGTAGCAGTCGGGAACCCCTAAGATTGTAACTGACATGAGAAGCAATGGTAGTCTTTCGGGGGACCACGTCCTTGACCTATGGAATCTGCTTTTGCCGTGAGTAGCAGGCGCCTGGACTGCAGCCCCACGCAGCAGATGTGAAAGTCAAGGCTGAAGCCACCTTCCCCCAAGGCTGTCAGAGCAGCCAGAGTTCTGGCACTGGGGGTGTCCCCGAGGACAGCGAGCCTCTGAGGAGCTCACCTGCCTTTCCGATGAGGACACTCTGCCTCCACTGTAACCTCGAGAAACAACACGTTGAGAACGCAGGCATCATGTCTCCCCGAGTCAGACGGTACGGGTGAGGTCACAGTCATGACTTTACTTCACACATTCTTTTCCTGCACTGGCTCCCGAAGTAGTTTCTATGTTCCAAGCTTCAGAAAGCGGCTCACACATCACGAACAAGCATAGCCAGTTATGTGGCCTGTTGGGCGCTGCTTTCTTTGCATGACACTAGGTAGTTAAGATGATTATGCCAATACATTCCATGCGTGCATGAAAGTGTCATTATAAAACTCGTCGGCTTGTGCACCCTATGCGCCCACAACAGTGATAATTTTCTCGTCTTCGTGCAATTAAAAGGAGTGGAAACTGTGGAAACTGTGGAAAATAATTGGATATGAAGATTCTAAGTTCTCTTTTAGGCCCAACATTTTTTAAAAATTTATTTTATTATATTTTATTTAGTGTGTGTGTGTGTGTGTGTGTGTGTGTGAGAGAGAGAGAGAGAGAGAGAGAGAGAGCACGAACATGCCCATGCCGCAGCACTAATGTGGAGGTCTGCAGACATCCAGGAGTCAGTCCCACCCTTACACCATTTGGGTCCCAGAGATCAATCACAGGCCATCAAGATTGACAGCGTCTTTACCCGCCTGGACCCACTGAGACATTTCACTGGCCCTAGACCAATTTTTGAGCGTAAAATCAACCTTGTCTTTCTCGCCCCGTGCCAGGGAGGCCCTGGTTCCAAGAACTAATGGGAAGCAGCTGACGAGAGCCCTCCCTCCTGCAGGGCCTCCCACGTGGTGCGTGGTGCGGTTGCTTTTGCTCTCCAGCCATCTGCCAGCACCTCTTTTCCACTGCTCCTGGGAGGGAAAGAGAAAGGGAAAATTTAAATCAGTTGCTTAAAATGCAAACCAGCCCAGCAAACAAAAACATGGGGAAAATGCAGGGCACTTCAGCGAACTGGCATGGTGGCTATGAACCAATCTCTGGAGTTTCGCACAGGCTTAGCCTGTGGCCGAGAGGCTGGCGTCCCTCTGCAAGTCCTCTAAGGTGTTTAGGTCTGGACAGGATTACAGAATGATGATTCATAATTTGGGCTCTGGGATTAAACGAGTTTGGGTTCAAATCCCACCGCCATTAATTCACTAATGGGATAATTTAGAAAAAAAAAAACTACCCAATCACCCTGAACTTTTCCTTCTAATCTGGGAAATAGATAAGATAGGATTGATAGTCATAATAGGGAGCTGGAGAGCTGGCTCGGTGGTTGAGAATACTGTGGCTCTTTCAGAGGATCCCGGATAGGGTACCCACACATGCATGCAGGAGAAACACTCGTACACATAAAATAAATACATCTTAAAAGAAGAATGTCTACTTGATAAGCCTTCGTGGGGATTAGGAGTAGAAAAAAATAGCACAATGTTTGGTTCGGTGCCTAGAATCTAGAAAGCACCTGATAGGCTAATTATTTTTGGGTTTTGTTATTAAAGCTAATCCCATTGGCTTCCAAGAAGCTTGGCGATCAGAGTTCACTCAGCAGAGGAAACTTCAATATCTCTCTGGGATGGTTAGTGTTAACTGTCACCTGGACAAATTCTGAAATCACCTGTGGGCCTCTGGCCATGCCCTGGGGGAATTATCTCCATGATGTTACTTGATATAGAAATGCCCATCTTGGTTTGGGTTGTGACCAACCTCTGGGCAGAGGATCCTGGACCGCATGGAATGGAGAGAGCAAGCTGAGCAGCCACATCCGTTCATTCCTCTCTCTCTCCCCTGCAGCTGTGACGAGAACACCTTGCCACGACAGACCGTATACATGAGCTGTGAGCCAGGATGAACCCTTCTTTTCGGTTGCTTCTGTCGGGGTTATCAACAGGAAAAGAAACCAAGACAGCCCCTCTACCATCCCCCAACCCCCAGTCAGAGCTTCACTGGCGATGGCTGCCATTTAATGAAAGCCTGCCTTGTTTCAGAACATAGAGGAGCTACTGAATTCCCTTCACTGCGCTGGAAGCTTTGCGGCTGACTCAGCCAGGCTGGTAAGATAAGCCATGGCCTTACTCACAGCTCCCAGCAACCCCAAGAGGCTTGCTGATGGAGAAGAGCCTGTTCCGGGAGGGAGAGTCCCATCCGGGGGCTGGGAAGGTGACAGCATTCTCAGGAGCGGGGAGACAGCGTATCTCCACGTGGACCTTGCTGATCTAGATGGAACATTAAAAATGGAATTCCTTCTGCTGGGCAGGTGACAAAGGTCTCCAGTATCTTGTATCCGTGGCTCTGGAGTCAGGAATATGCCAGTGTCTTGGGCCAAGTGACGGTGACCAGCTAGCTACCTTTGACACATTTTGAAAGAAGGGGAGATATTGCGAGGGGTATTTTATGCCTTCAAAAGAGTTTCAATGTGGTGATGACCTGTTCGCAATTTTTTCGAGACCATTTCCTGTAGCCTAGGCTGACCTCCACTTGCTGTGCCGTGGAGGATGACCTTGAACTCCTGACCCTTGCGCTTCTACTTCCTGAATAGAGGAACCCTAAGCCAACACCCCCGTGCATGGCTCCGATACTCCTTTCCCTTGAGAAATCTAGGAGCTGCTGTGAGCCCGGATCCCCTTGGCATCCCCCAGGTGATACCTCACTCCGGCGCTAGCTTCTATCCGGCGACTCCTGCCGGCCACTCTTGATACGTCCAAGGTGGTGAATAAGAACCTTGCTCGCTTTTCTCTTTTAGAAAGCATTATTATTGTTGTTAGTTTATTCTATGTGTATGGTTGTTTTGCATGTCTGTCTGTGCACCACGTTCATACCTGTGGAGGTCAGAAGACAAGAGTTGGATCTTCTGGAACTAGAGTTACAGATGGTAAGGCTACCATGCAGGTGCTGGGAACTGAACCCAGGTCCTCTGGAAGAGTGGCCAGTGCTCTTAACCACTGACCCCCTTTCTTACTTTTCTACCCTAGTCTTCACCTGCAGGAGGCAACTGTTAAGTCCTGAAACACGGTGAGGCACTCAATAAACAACTAGTATAAATGAAGTTCGTGGGGAGCCCCCCTGACCTTGAGCTCAAATTCTGCTGTGTGCCTTCAGCTGTATGCCTGTATCTCATTTGGGACAGCTGTGGAGCAGGGCTAAGTCGTAAAAAAGACCTGCCTCAGAGACAGCTCGTTTCAGGGAAGTCAAAGATTACTTAAAGAGACCTTCCTTCTTAGTCTCACAAAGCAGGATGGTTGTTTTGTGGTTAATTATGGAACAATAGGTTTTGCATATATATCGTCTAACCTTGATTGACTGTAACCATGGACTGTGCCTATGCCTTCTGCCTTGTGATCATCAGCCTCGTGCTTGCACGCACACCTGACTCACCCCTTGTGATCCTTGCCTTGGAAATTGCATGTACACCTCTGATGGAGAGGGTGTAAGAAACCACGAATAAAGCTTTAGTTGAGTTTGGTTCCTGACTGCACCCCAAGACGCAATGTGTCCGTTCCAGTTCCAGTTCAGCCTAACTCCCCATTCAGCAACAACCGATCTGGTAGGCAGGTCTGATCAGAAGTTCCAGGTGGGAGGAAGATAGAAGTGATTCTTAGTTTCTTTGTATGTTTTATCCCCAAGCCTCGCCAGCTCAGTGCAGTGGGCCTCCTCTCCCCTGGGAACTGAAAAGCGTCCAGGGCGAGGCTCCCTGCTACACACGAGCTTTGCTGAGGCTCCTTGCTACACACAGATTCTTTGGTGAAGCTCCAGCTACGCACGTGTGCTTTGGCGTCGGGCTGATTGGTAAATTTTAGTGAAGAGGGGAGAAAGGGGTCCCGGGGCAAGCTGAAAGAGGCTAGCCTTCTTCTGCTTGTCTTCGAAGGCTCCCGGAACCCCTCTTCTGCAGAGCCAGCGCTCACAGCGACGCGAGTGACAAACACATGCACAAAATAAGGAAAAAGAGGGCGTGAATCAGGAGACGTGCCTTGGGACACTCGCCCGCTCGTTCCTGTTTCCAAAGCCGCGGGTTTCAGAGCTGCGGACACCTCCTGTTCTTGTCGATTCTCTTTCCCGTGAACCTGGTTTAATGGTCCTCATGGTCTTCAGGCTGCAGGGAGGTTTAAGTAAGAACTTATCAAAGCACCCAACAAAGCCCTTGGTTCATAAAAGCCTCCCACACACACGCAGCGCTGTGAACTGAAAGCCCCCAATGGGGACAGAATCTCAAAAGAAGAGCCACCCACTGTGTCCAGCCACCATGTAGAAGGGGACATTTGAGAGTTGGCGTTCATACCAACAAAACTAAAACTGCCTGCTCTCATATTATAGGCTAGCTTGTATCAGTCAGAAAGGGTTTTTTTTTTGTTTTTGTTTTTCGTTTTGTTTGTTTGTTTTGGTTTTTTGAGACAGAGTTTCTCTATAATAACTGGCTGTCCTGGAACTCACTCCGTAGATCAGGCTGGCCTCGAACTCACAGAGATCCTCCTGCCTCTATCTTCTGAGCACTGGAATTAAAGGCGTGCGCCACCACTGCCCGACTTAAGTTTTTAATTTTTAAAAATCACATTTATTTATTTGCTTAGCAGGGTGGGGTTCGGGCACGCCCGAGCGTTGGTGTGGAGGTCAGTGGACAGTTTGCCAGAGTCAGCTCTCTTTCTCCACTGTGGGACTCGGCGAGCACGTCACCTGACGAGCCATGTCACTGGCCCTCGATGTGTTTAAAGTATTTTTTAAAGCATTATTTAGTGTGTGCCTGCAACTGTCCGTGTACACTCAGGTGCCACAGGGTCCTGTGGATGTCAGAGGACAGCTTGCATGAGTTGGTTCTCTCCTTCCACCATGGGGATCCCTGGGATTGAACTCAGATCTTCAGGCTTGGTGGCCAGGCCTTTTTGTACTGAGCCATCTCATTGGCCCTCAAATATCACTCAGTGTTTGTTTCATTTCCACTTGCTTATATGTCTTGACACATGTGATGGTTTAATCTTGATTGCCAACTGGATGAGATTTAGGATCACCTAAATGACAAAATCCCTGAGTGCGGCCGTGGCGGGGAGAGAGGGGGTTTTCCAGAGAGGGAAAGACTCACTTGAATGTGGGTGGCACGAGAATAAACCCTACCCTCTCATATTTAGCAGAGAAGTCATGGTCATGAGCTGGGGCGGCTGGTCGTATCGTGTACACAGTCAGGAGGCGGAGGGAGCTGGTCACAGGAAGCTGGTGTTGGCTCATTTCTGCTTTTCCTTCAATCAAGCCCCCACACACCGAGCCATCTGGTCAGCCCGGACCTTGGCTTTAATAAAAGCTTTATTGAAATGTAAATCACACAACATAAAAACCACTCTTAAATTGTACAACTCCACCATTTTGAGTATAATCACAGAATTATGTAAACTCACAATCCCAGAGTGCAAAAGAAAATGCGTCCCTTGGAGAGGTGGTGAAAGATTAGGGGCTTACTGTTCTATCAGAGCACTAGAGTTCAAATCCCAACAAACGGCTCACAGACACCTGAAACTCCAGCTTCAAGGGACCCAGTGCCCCTTTCTAACCTCTATGGGCACGTGTGGGCACACACACACACACACATGTGCACGTACACACATAAACACACACACATATACACACACACATACACGCACCCACGCACACACACACGCATATACACACGTGTGCACACACACAAGCACACACACTCGCACACACGCACACACATATACACATACACACGCGCACACACACGCGCGCATGCACACACACAAACACGCACACACACACGTTAACATTTTAGAGAGAAGCCACGCACCTTACAGTCCTCCCCATTTTCCTTCCAAGTGCTAACTTTTAAACTGGTGCTGCCCATTTTGGTCGGCACAAGTGGCAGCTGGCGTTACTCACGACAGTCCATAGTCTGACTGTACGGGAGGGACAGCACCACAACTTCCAGGTGCGGTGCGGAGCGGCTTGAGACCTGTGTGGAGGCTGACTCAGCAGAGAATGCAGGGGAGGTGCACGGTTCCCTTCTCCCTCACCGGATCACACAGGCAGCTCCTTCTTGCCTGGCACACAAACTTCTTCCTCAGGACCCAAGATGCCAATCAGATCTTTGGCCACCAAATCCTCTTTCCAGAGAGCAAAATAATGAAGGCGCAAAGGCTGCACGCCATTGGCTTTAGGAAAAATGTGTCAGTGGCTTCCAAAAACATAGCTACTAACATCATACCGACTGGAACTCGCTCACATTGCCAAATCTACCTGCAAAGGAGGCTGGGGAACGTAGCCTTATTTAAATCATCCGTGGTGGTTCACATTATTGCATAAGGAGAGATTAGGTGTTGGAGCATGTACCCATCAGTACCGCAGAGCAAAACACCCTAAAACTCTCTGTACAATCATGAGCGTGTGTGTGTGTGTGTGTGTGTGTGTGTCCGCCCCTGCCCCACTTAGGCACTTGGGTTAGTCGGGAAGCATTGACCCAGCAATAGGTTTGACAGGCTTAGTTAAATTCAGCTTGAAGTTGGGTCCTGGCTGGCTGGCTCCATATTTTCCTAGAACGAGCACCTACTACTGGTGTGTTTTCCTCATGGCAAAGGGCAGGTGCACAAGAAGTAAAGACACGCAATGCCTCTAGAAGCCTCTTAAGTGATTCCTTCCCATACTTCATTGACCAAAGCCAGATGCAGGCCAAGTTAACATCAAGGACAGAAGGGACA
Source organism: Cricetomys ansorgei (assembly GCA_026225945.1). Classification (NCBI taxonomy): domain Eukaryota; kingdom Metazoa; phylum Chordata; class Mammalia; order Rodentia; family Nesomyidae; genus Cricetomys; species Cricetomys ansorgei. The sequence goes on along the minus strand of JAMJFZ010001195.1, from coordinate 1,356,990 downwards.
TTCTGTTCACACTGATACTTAACATTTTAAAATCACACGGCAAAGGGTCTGCACGTAGGACTTGAACACGGGAGGTGGTTGAGCATGGTGAAGAAATACGCACTGCGCCACAAAAGACAGTGTACATTGCCGGGTGTCCTAGTTAGCTTTGACTGTTAATTGGTCACAAGCCAGAGTCGCCTGACAAGGGAGACTCGATTGAGGAACTGTCCGGATGAGATAGGCCTGTGGACATGTCTGGAGGAGTGATTTTTTTTTTTCAGGGTTTCTCTGTTGTAACTCTGGCTATTCTGGAACTTGCTCTGTAGACCAGGCTGGCCTTGAACTCACAGAGATGCTTCTGCATCTGTCTCCTGAGTGCTGGGTTTAAAGGTGTGAGCCACCATGCCTGGCAAAGGGGAATGATTCTTGATTATTAATTGATGTGGGAGGGCCCAGTCCACTGAGAATGACACAGTTCCCCGGGCAGGTGGCACTGGGGCTAGCTAAGCCTGGGTGAGTAAGCCTGCAGGTGGTATTCCTCCATGGTTTCTGCTTCAAGTTCCTGTTTGAGTCCTTGCCCTGCGTTCCCTCAATGAGAGCCTATGACATGGAAGTATACGCCAAATACATCTTATCACAGAAACAGCAAAGTACCCAGAACCCCAGTAGACCCAGCACCAGTCATTTGTCCTATGAGGTCCCCCAGGAGCAGCTGCATCTTGCTGTTGCTATGGTTTCGATCCTGGTCTGGTTTCTTGGTTGATGATCTGTCTTTCAGGGCTAAGCTAGTCCTGCCTTTCACGAAAGCACTTCAAACAACAATTCCTATTTCCTGGTCCACCAGCCACCTGTGGCTTCCCCCTAAAGACGGGCATCTAAGACTCCGCAAATGTGACCAGAAGTCATTTGCTTTTGCTTCAGCTCCCAAAGGTCTAACAAGGGGCAGACCCCCTTTTCCCATTTATCCTTCCCAAGCACAGAGAGTTTTTCATGTCATTCTCTGTGACCTCACTGATCAATGATCCTTTATGAGACAGTAAGAGTCTGGACAACCAGGCCCTCGAACCCCAGAAATCTGATTTTATCTTTGCTGAGTTAAGACTGTTTATCGAGGCAGATGACTAAGTTGGTGGAGTGCTTCCAGCTCAAGCCTGAGGCTCTGAGATCCCATCCCCCAGCACCCACATAAGAAGTCAAGCCTGGGGACTGCAGAGATGGCTGAGGAGTTAAGTGCATTGGCTGCTTTTGCAGAGAACCCAGGTTCGATTCCTCCTAGGAACCCAGGCTCACAACCCTCTGTGACTCTAGTTCCAGGGACTCGAGCATTGCACACACATGGTGCACACACACACAGAGCGCTCATACACATAAGATAATAATAAATATATTTTTTAAGCCAGACGTGTGTACATGTGTAATCCTAGCACTAGAGAGGCAGAGACAGGCAGATCCCTGGAACTTGCTGCCCAGACAGCTTGCCTGGCAGAATTGGTGAGCTCCATCCCAGTCAGTGAGAACTCAGAAAATACAGTGAGTGATGGAGGAAGAAGTGTGCTTTGTCTGGCTTACACACTCACCTGCATGCACATGTGCACACACACACACACACCCCAAAACAAAACAGAACTGGTTTTTACAGCAGTGAACATTCAGAATTCAGCTCAGCCTCCCTCAAAGAGTGACCTTCTCACAGGTCACGTTCTCAGTAAGTTGCCCTGCTAAATGGTAATTGCTTGAGCTTCCGGGAAATTTCTGAGAGGTTTTGGTCAACCTTTTCGGGATAAATAACCTTTGGTGTACCTCGGTAATGCCATCCGGCTTAGGCCACGTCTGTGTTTGTGATCTCTTCCACTGCTGTGGCAGAAATACTATTCAGTCTATTGCCAACCAATAAAACAATACTATCCCGTTCAGGGTCTAAGTCCATGGAATGGTGCTACTGACATTCAGAATGGATTGCCCCATTCATCTCTGTGAACTCCCACAGACACACCCAGAAACTTGTTTCCCAGGTGATTCTAAAGCCAGGCACATCGATGAGGATTGTACTGAGAAAAGTTAACCCGGAAACCTAGTTTTTCACGGCGCTAGCCCAGAGTTAACACCAATAATGAAAACTACCAAGCAGCTAGCTATTCAACAAGCGACAGTCACTTCGCCAGGCTGGGGCCACCCCCTAATTTGGCATAGAGAAAATGAAAGCAGTACAGAGGCGTCAAAGGAGGCTGGGGAGACCTTCTCTTTCATTTCACATCCTCTGTCATTAAGGTTTTTATTTCTATTATTTTAATTATGCGTGTCTGTGGAGAGGGGGTATCTGCACGTGCATGCAGGGACCCACAGAACCCACAGAGTCTAATGCAGTTACGAGCCGCCAATGTGACGCTGGGTCCTCTGGCAGAGCAGAAAGTGCACGGAACTCCTGAGCCATCTCTGCAGCAAACGCTCCCAGTTCATAAAGACCTTATTTTTATAAAATGTCCTGTCCTTAGTATACGCTTCCTTCTCATGATTCAGAGCAGGAAGCCGTCTAAGCCTGGTGGGACCGCGGCCGGCAGCTCTGGCTTCCTCCGCCCCGCGAGCTGCCGTGCCCGTGACGTCTGCTTTCACTGGAACCGTCTATGTGATCACATGCAGTGACTCCAGGACTCGGCTAATCAGGACGCCTCCACTCTCTCTCCTTAGTCTCATTCATAACACTCACCTTCATGACAAACGCACACGTGTGCAAACACCAGCACATCCACATCTACATCACGGCAAGTGCCAGAGACACACCGCGCACATCACACCCCTCACATAAATCTCTCCCCCTCCCCTCACACACACACACATTGTTTGGAACACAGAGTGGGTTCCAGACTCTATTCTTTCCCACCCTAGAATGTTTCCCAAACTCTGGGTTGAAGGGAAATGCCACTGTGGGAGGAAAAGGGCTGACCTACGGTCTCTTAATCTCACCATGAGTAATTCGCTATTTCCAGCCAAAGATGCTATTTTCAGCAATCGGCAGCAAATCTGTCTTCCTCTCCATCAGCCCGTGTCTGTGTCGTTTCACCAGTGATCCCCGTCTCCAGTCGGGTTAGGAAAGTCATTGGGAAAATACACGTGTATACCACCGGAACTCAGCAACTCGGAGGGGCACACACTCTGCTGCGGGGCCTCCCCAGGTTTCAGCAGCTGGAGTGTCAACTACACCGTACAGGGTGGTGATGGGAAGAGGGATCTAACGGCGTGGAGCGGCCTTTCATTCATCCTTCTTCCTGCAGTGTTGCGTGAACGCTACACTGACTGCTCGGGAGGCGGCACCATCCTCAGAACGGAGGATGAGACTCCATGCTCCCAGCCCCACAGAGAGCAACAGCTTCACCCGTGTGCGTCACTCCCGTCGTCCCAGTGAGATGTGGAAGCAGGAGGATGAACCGTTTAAGGTCATCCTCTGGCTACATACGAAGTGTGAGGCCGCCTGGGGCACACGACACCCAAACAAACACTTCCCAGAAGACCTGAGGTCGAAGCTAAGAAACAGGCTGTAAAACTGTCATTCCCGTGAGAATGGGAAGTGTGTTCCGGAAGAAGGGAAGCTGTGTGTGAAGGCCAAAGGAAAGAGACAAGCTAATTCAAAGACCAGAAAAGAACTAATTGGGTGTGGATGTGTAGAGCAGAGAGCTGGAAACAACTCCGGAGTGGCCGTAGAGCGGGACTGGCCAGTCCTTGGGAGGACCACTGAGATCAGAGCGTCCTGTCTCACCTACAGGTGAGCTAGGTGCCGGCAGGCAGAAGGACAGCTGCCGGGTCAGGGGCACCTCCGTCTGGACCAGCTGTGGTCATGCCGGACGATGAGCAGGATCCCCGGGGGAGCAGCTGCCTTTCTACAGGACCCACTCATCACTCCAGGAGGTGTGGGAGCTGATGCTGAGAGCCGCTCTGGACAGTGTTAGCTCCGATGATGGCAAGTCCGAGGCTCCCCACAGTACAGAATCAGGACATGCGACCGAGGTGAGAAGGGGCAGTCACGCCTGCAATCGCGCTTTCAGAGGCAAACACACAGAGACAGCTAGCGGAAGAGGCTGAGAGGGCTTCGAGAAGGCCAGGTGCCTGCAGCCTTTATCCGCGTGTTTGTCTTTACACTTTATTTCGTTTGTGCATACATGTGGAGGTCAGAGAAAGCCTGTCCTGTCTGTTTTCTCCTCCCACTGCGTGCCTCCTGGGGAGTGGACCAGATTGGCAGCGAGCATCTTTACCCACTGAGCCATCTTGCTAGCCCCTGTCTTGGATCGTCATCCTTAGGAAGGGAAAGGAATGCACTGGAGAAGTGGCCCCAAGCTGACGTTACAGACGATTGTGCGTCATCGTGTGGGTGCTGGGAATCAAACTCGGGTCCTCTGGAAGAGCAGCCAGTGCCCTTCACCACCGAGCATCTCTCCAGCCACAAGGAAGGGAACGTTTTGAATATAACAATCCTGATTTCCAATGCCTTTTTCTTTCTAAAGAAGATCCTATTTTATTTCTTTATGTTTGTGCGTATGCGTGGGCATAGTACGCTTCAGCACGCCTGTGAGCACATGTGTGGCGGGCAGAGGACAACTCACAGCACTTGGTTCTCCCCTTGCACCGTGTGTGGGACCCAGGGATGGAGCTCAGGTTGTCAGGTTTGCTGGCAAGCGCCTTTACCTGCTGAGACATCGCACCATCCCAGAGTTTTTGTCTACTGGTGGAGACTTAGTCATCAGACCCAAAACCTAGTTATAGGTTAGGACGGGAGGAGTTGGGGGAAGATGAATAAGATCAAACTACACCTTATACATGTATAGAAGTCTCACAAATTTAATAAAGATATTATACTAAAAATGTACAGAGCTAAAAGAAATACAACAGTGTAGAGCAGGCCCAGGACGTGTGGGACACAAGCTTGAACAACGGAGCGCCAAGACTCCATCCAGCTCCCCCCAGCCGCTCCCTTAAAGCATCGGTGAAGATTTAGAAAGATGAACATCCAGCGTAAGCAGGGTGTGGACACAGATCCTGTCACACGAAAATGGGGCAATGTTGCTTTTGGCTACCTGGAAATCTATACTAAATCCTGATCCAGGAACTTGTGTGAAAAACTGGACAAAAGTAGAAAGACATTTGTGTATGTGTGTGAACACAGTGTCCTTCAGAGAAGGAAAACACCCGCTTTTAAATACCAGGGTTCCTACTGCTGTCCTGGAGCCCCCATGACCAAAAGCAAGATGGGGAGGAAGGGTTTATTTGGCTTACGCTTTCACATCAGTGTTCATCATCGAAGGGCCAGAACCTGGGGACGGGAGCCGACGCAGAGACCGTGGAGGGATGTTGCTTACCTACTTTCTTGTAGAGCCCAGAACCACTCACTAGTCCAGGGCTGGCACCAGAGTGATCTGGGCCCCCTCCATCAATCAGTAATTAAGAAAAGGCTCTAACAGCCTGATCTCATGAAGGCGTTGTCTCAGCTGAGGTTCTGTCCTCTCAGACGGCTCTAGCTTCGGTCAGGTTGACATAAAACAAGCAACACACACACAGACTTTACTGTCACAGAGCATCGTAACGTGTTAGTCAATAGTGTTAACAGCACGCTATTATAGGGAGATGCGCTCTGTGCAAAAAGGCAACCGATGAGCTCTCAGTGGCCACGGGACCTGTTCCCTGTAAGAACTTCCAGCTTTGCGTAGGGACGGTCAAGGAATGACCAAACGTTAAAGGAAGATTATGTCAAATGTCTTTCTGCTCTCCGTACTACTTGAAGTTGCAGGTTTACATGTGTTATTATTATTATCATTATTATTACTATTATTATTATTACTATTACTATTATCATTATTATTTAACGTTGAGGGACACACACGGTGTAGCACACACATGGAAGTCAGAAGACAGCTTTCAGGTGTTGCTTCTGCCACCGGGGTCAAACACAGGTTGTCACGCTTTTGAAGCAAATACGTTTGCCTCCCGAGACGTCTCACTAGCCCTGAATTTGCAACTTGCGTTATTAATTTAATAATAAAAAGCTAGTTTTCCCCTCTTTGTCTTTGTTTTGGTTTGCTTGTTTTTAAAGGTTGCTGTTTTTGTTCTTTCTCTGAGGCAGGGTCTTTCTACATAGCCCTGGCTGGCCTGGAACTCACAATGTAGACCAGGTGGGTAAATTCACAGAGATCCGCCTGCCTCTGCCTCCCAAGCGCTGGATTAGAGGTGAGCGCCACCGTGCCTGGCCCCTGTCTTTGTTTTCTTTGTGTGTGTACGGTGTGTCCATGTCTGTGTGTGCACATATGTGCACGGGCATGTGAGTGTGTGCGCGGGCATGTGAAGGCTAAAGCTTGGCGTTAGGTGTGGTCTTCAATCACTTTCCACTTTATTTCTTGAGACATCCTCTGACTACACCCGGAGCTTGCTGATTGGCTATACACTGGCCAGCAGCCCTTATTTCTGCCTCCAGAGCATGAGGGTCACAGGCTTGTGTTGCCACGCCTTGGTCTTTACGCGGGTGCTGGGGATTGAACTCTAATCCTCATGCTTGCTATCTCATAACCGCTGTCTTTTAAAAATATATACTTTTTTGTTTTAAAAGTTTTAGATTACCAGGCGGTGGTGGCACAAGCCTTTAATCTCAGCACCCGGGAGGCAGAAGCAGGAAGATTTCCAAGTTCGAGGCCAGCCTGGCCTACCAAGTGAGTTCCAGAACAGCCAGAGTTACTTATGCAGAGAAGCCCTGCCTTTAAAAAAAAGTTTTAAATTCATTTCTTTTTGGAAATGGTCATTAAAAGTTACCCATCATTTACAGGTTTTTTCCAAAACCCAGGCTCACACATTCCAGAAAGCAATCTCCCAACATTCCAGTGTCTTACCCCCAGAGCAAACCACTGGGACACCCGCCAAGGAAAGCTGCTAATAGTGAGTGGAACCAGTCCAAGAGAAAGAAATATGTTGCATCAACAAAGCTGAAAGAAGTTGAAGATCTGAAGAGTGCTTTGACATCAGACATGGAAATGCAAAATTTGAAATTTGCCCTGTCGATTTTCAGTCTTGCTTTGGTCCAGTGTTTTCTCACTGTAACCCCTTTCCTCCCTTTTAGACTGGGAGGAATGTATAATCTTTGCCATTGTATGTTGGAAGTATGTGATTTGATTTTGATTTTGCAGGGAGTTATAATTAGGTGGTTGAATTGACGACGGGCAGTGGTGGAGCACGCCTTTACTCCTAGCACTTGGGAGGCAGAAGAGATAGGTGGATCTCTGAGTTCAAGGCCAGCCTGGTCTACAGATCAAGTTCCTGGATAGTCAAAGTTGTGCAGAGAAAACCTGTCTCAAAAAAACAAAACAAAAAATCAAACCAAAACAACAACAAAGAAGAAAAACAAAAAGAGTTGAATCTCAGAAGAGACTTTGGAGTTTTAAACAGCGTTTAACTGTTAAACGCTGTGAAGACTTTTGAAGCTGGACTAAGTGCATTTTGCATTATGATGTGGCTACAGGCCTGCGGGGGCCAGGGAGTGGAGTGTGATGGTTTGAGTGAGAATGGCCTGCATAGGCTCATGTATGCGAATGCTTAGTTCCTAGTTGATGAACTGTCTGGGAAGATGAGGAGATGTGACCTTGTTGGACTGAGTGTGACATTATTAGAGGAGGTATGTCACTGGGGGTGGCCTTTGAAGTTTCAAAAGCCCACAGCAGGCTCAGTATCTCTCCCTCTCTGCCTGCTGCTTGTGGATCAGGATGTAAAGCTCTCAGCAGGCCTGCACGCCGCCACGCTCCCTCTCAAAATGATAATGGACTAGCCCTCTGAAACTGTAAGCAAGCACCCAGTTAAGTGCTTTATTTCGTAAGAGCTGCCTTGGTCACAACGTCTCTTCACAGTGATGGGCTAGTAACTAAGACACAGGTGTGATGACACACACTGTCAATCCAAGCACTCGAGAGGCAGAGTCAGCAAGATCGGTAGTTCAAGATCAGCCTTAGCCACATGGGAAGTCCCAGGTCAGCCTGGACTACCGGAGACCCTGTCTCAAGAAAAAGGAAAAGAAAGGCAACGGTTCCCAGGACGTCCTTGACATAGTATGTTCTAAGTCATTACTAAGTCACCTCTGAATCGTCGGCACGAGGGCCTGCCTATTTCCACCATGGCCTTAGTCTAAGGCATAGCCTTGGCTTTAAACTTCTTGTTGGAATCTTCGGAGTCCATCATGTCTTCTCTGATTTTGATGGCTCTCCTTATCTTACCCAACTCTATTCCCTTTCAATCCCTTTCCTTTTAGTTCCTGGTTCATTTAGTTCATTTAGCTAGTGGTTTTCTGCTTCAATCTCTAAAGAACTCAAACCAGTCAGCTTTTGCCAAAATATACAAAAAGTGTCTCTAAAAAAATCACTAATCAGAATGGATGAGATCCCAATAGAGAGTATAAATGAATACTTCCTAAAAGACGGAGAGGGGGCTGGGTCAACGGACCGATTAGTAACGTACTTGCTACATAAGCATGAGACCTGAGTTTGAGTCCCTGGCATCCTGAGCACTCTTGCAACCGCAGCACGGGGCACGGAAAGCCAAGAGGATCCCCGGGGATTGCTGGCCAGACAGCGCAGCTGACCCGGTGAGCTCCAGGTGCAACGAGAGACCTGGCCTCCAAAACCAGGTGGATTGAGGAAGACATCTGACTTTAACCTCTGACCTCCACACACGCTCACACACACATACAGATGTGCGTGTGCACAGGCGCGCGCGCGCGCGCGCGCGCGCACACACACACACACACACACCCTTTGTAGAAAATTAATTATTAATTGAAACTGAAGTAAAAAAAATCAATCAACAGAAATGTAGTCTTCCAAAGTTTGGGAAGTGTGGCGGGGCCTCACTCTGCAGAGGCCCCGGGAGAAGAATCTATTCCTGGGCTTTCTAGATCCTGGTGGCTTCTGGCACTGGGCTGCATTCTAGGGCCAACCAACCCTTGCCTCTGTCACCTGCCCCCTTGCGTTCTATCTGTGTGTCTAATATCCCTTCCCCCGTCTCTTATGAAGACACTAGGAAAGACACTTAGGGCCCACCAGGTAGTCCGTCTCCTCATCTCAAAATCCGTAACTGAAGCACGTCTGCCAACACGTTCCAACGTAGTGTAGTCTTCGCGCCTGCTAACTTTCGGAAGCGCAGCTTAGGCCAGCTCCGCTCATGCCGTTAGTTACTGGGGAGGCAGGGCCTGAAATGCAAATGAAATGCAAATGAGCATCGCAATCGCCGTCACCCTGAACCCCCAGAATGGCTGAAATGCAGACGGCAGCACGGAAAGCTGACGGGCGTATGAGCTCACCAGGACCCCGCGGTGCTCACGGGAATAGAGTCGCTACGCGGTCGTCACGTCTGCGCCGACCGACAGCTGACTAGAACTGCGCACGGGAACGCTACGGTCCTAGGTCTGTGGCGGTTTGAAATACGGCTATGGAAGCTTTGGCACATCTTTCCTCAAGAGGTGGAGGCGCTAAGCAGTGTCTTTCAATCCAGGAGTGTTTCTAATGGCTCCAGCCAGCGGAGTGTGGCGCCTCGTGCCATGAGGCGTGAAGACGCTTGTGAAAGGCCTTACATCTTCCATTTCTCTTGTCAGCACACGTTGAGCCTTCAGGCAAGACATCTGACTATGTAGGGGCCGCCATATTGTGGGAAGCTTAGGCCATCTACGCGGGCTAACAAGTGTCTTGGAACATTGTCCTCCATACGGTAGCTTTGTTTTTAAGCCACCGAGGCCAGGCATCAGATGTGTGACGCATTCCGTATCCTAACCACGTGGCAGCAGGAAATGGCTGTCACTCCAAGAAGTGTCATCTCTAGTCATCTCTAGTCCTACTCAGATGCTGCCATTGTGGGTAGGAGACAAAGAGTGTTGTGGGGTAGTCACCAGAGAAGGCCGCTCAGACGTAGGTTATCAGCCAGCCTGCAGCTACACTGGGAGTTCGAGATCCCAGTGTGACCCCTGCCCTTTCTCAGGGTGATCTTTTAAGCACAGAAACCATGTTCTGGTTGACATACTCCAGTTAGCAAGAGCAGCTAACCAGAAGTGGAACTACAGAAGCTGGTAAGCGAGGCTGGTACGTTTTGAGACTTTCCCAGAGCTGCGTGGACTTTGATGGATGAGGCCTTTGTTTTAGTGTTGGCAGGTGGTGCTGTCTATGTGCTGAGTCTCACAGCCTGAATGGCATTTCCATCATGGAGTCAGTTGTGCTAAGGTCTCAGGGCCTCCTGAGGTCTGGGGCCCTGCTATAAAAGGAACCTCAGAGCACGGCACACAAAGCCCAGCGGACTATACACACGAAGCCACGTGTTGGCCAGCTCTGGTCTCCAGTCAAGCTCTAGGGAATGTGGCCCCTTACGTCCCCAAAGCAGCATCTGTGTCCTTCACAGCTGTGTTTGTTCCCTCTCTTGTCACTGTGACAAACGCAGCCTAGGGAGGGGGAAGACTTATTTTGGCTGACAGTTACGAGGTCACAGTCTAGCGTGGTGTCCAGACATGGAGGCAGGAGTGTGAAGCAGCTGTCTGCGCTGTGTCAGAGAGAGTCTGGAACCCAGGCCCACGGGGTGGTGCTGCCCACAAGCCGGCTGGATTTTCTTCCTCCGTTAAACATATTCACAGACAGTAGGTGACTCCAAATCCGGTCCAGTTGAGGATGAAGAAGGAATCGCGGTCCCAGCAGCACATCGCTAAAACGTGAATTGCTCACCATGACTGCATCCCAGAGCATCAGGCCCAGGGATAAAGGGAAAGCAGAAAGCCTGAGATGAAATTGCTTCCTGGCGATGAGAAGGAAGGAAAATGTGAACACAGCTTCAGGATGCAGGAGCTGGAGGCCTAAACGGGCTGGAGGCCTAGTCTTGCCTTCACCCTACTTACTGTGAGAAGGCCACTATCCAAGGTTTACCGTGGCAATAAAGGTATCTCCATGGTGGCTATTTGAACATCTGCTTCCCCCATAATTGAAGGGCTAGGTACTTTAGCAATAACAGACCACTGGTGTTTATGTTATAATTCTCTGGCAATTGAAGTCTGGAGAATGCCCTGTCTGTTTAATCTTTATAGAGCTTGTTAACTAATAACCAAGCCCAGACATCAATACCTGGTCAAAGTTCCTTGGATTGAGGTGTGCTTCCCTGGAGTACTTCCTTGAACTTGAAAATGGAGATAGAGCAGATGGGGGGAAGGGGGTGGCTGTCATGCCCATGTGTGTGCCAAGGGTCTGTCACCTAGGTGTGAGTGTTGGAAGTCATCGCCCAGACTGGAATATAGGAATCACAGCACACTTCCTAGGGGCACAGAGGCACACGGGGGCAAAGGCATTTGCACCAGATCAGAGAGAGCCCGCAATGCTTTGTTTCCAATAGAGGCTTGGTGTTTGCAGACACGGCATTATCAGGTGGGGTGTGGCCAGGAGATGCTTGGCGAGGCGATGGAGCCTTTCTGAGATTATTGGAGCAGGACAAAGGGTCAATCAGGGTGGACTCCCAGGTGTGGGAGTTTTTGGTTTCGGTTTTTTTGAGACAGTCTTCCGAGGCAGCCCAGGCTGACCTCTGCTTCCCAAGTGAAAAGACTGTCTGCATGAGCTGCAGTGCCTGGATCCAATCTGTGTTTTAAACAGTTGTGGCCAGCGTGGTGGGAAGGGGGATGGTGGTGGAGTTAGAGAGACAAGTGAGGTGTTTGCTGTCTAGGAAGACCCCACTCAGACCTCATTGTTCTTGCACCCACAAGAACCCAGACCTGGTGAAATCCAGGAAGGTGCCTGGACCACTGAGTCTCTGCCTGCCTCTGTTTACCTTGGGAAGGTACAAAGTCTCAAGAGAGGCCCTACTGGCTAAGTGAGGTCTGCATACTTCCATGTGGGGAATGATCAGATCCCGTGGCCCAGAGCTTGGGTATAAGGTCAGCGGGACGTTGAAGGCATTATCTCCTGGACTAAGCACCTCTTCTGAGGAAACGGTCTATCCAAGGAGCAGCTCCCGTGCTGCTAAGATCAGGAGAGTCTCATGGTAGCCCTGACAACGAGGCACATGCCTCCTTTCCCCTGATGCTAAAGAAAACTGTTAACTAAACCAAAGATTAGCCTCAGACTGGAATATGCACGTGTCCCGCCTGGTTGGGAGGAAAGGTTGATGTATTGAAGGGAAGAACACGTAAAGTGATCTGCTTTGGTTTGTTCTAGACTCCCAGTGGAGGGAGGATGTTCCACACCTCAAGGAACGTCTCTCCTTGTCATCCTAACCACAACGTCCCCTCAACCCTGCCCCAGGAGCCTCAACTCACCTGGCCTGACCTAGAAAGCACCTGTCACATGGGCCTGGAGCGGCTTACTTTTGTGTGGATTTTCCACCCTAATCTAGCGTTTCTTCCCTCGCCAAGGAACCTGACCCTGGAGGCCCCTCCACAATGTGGAGCGCATGCCACACCCCAGTTACCCTCCCTTACTGGGGTCATCTCTCCTGGGCACTGGGCATCAGTCCCCGATGGCTACCCACTGTCGCTCGCACGATGTCTAATCGGACAGCTGTTCGAGTGTCCGAGCAGCCCGTGGCAGTGGGTCCCTCTGGTGCCTTTCGACTTGTTTTGCTCCCAAAGTGAGAAGAACAGGCAGGCAGACGACAACTGTCTCATAATGCCATCTGAGTGGCTGTGATTGCCTCAGAGAACCGCAGGTTGGACATCCCAAACCCTAACGCTCCCAAATCAGACAGCCTCTGAAGGCCGGCACGACGTGCGTTCATCTCTGGAAGTCACAGTTGCAATGCAGGTCCATTAAAACATCGTACAAGAGCTGGCAAGATGGCGCCGTGGGTAAAGGTACTTGCGGAGTTCGATCCCTGGAAAGCACAAGCTGGAGGAGAAACCGCTCCTGGAAGTTGTCCTCTGACTCCCGCTCACACGGACTCCACGTGCTCACACTTCTACACAGTAAATCAATAAGTAAATGCGATTCTTAAACACACGCTGTAAAATTACCTCCAGGCTATGGTGTCCACAAGCGTGCAGGAAACATGAGCGAATTTCGCGTTTTGACCTAGTTCGTGTTTTGAATGAGGTTCCATTACCAAGATATCTCATCACTATGCATATACAAGTATTCTCAATATGTAGAATATTTCAGCTTTAAAAAAAAAAACCAGAATATTCCTATGTAGCTCTTACTAGTCCGGAAGTCACTATATAGCTCAGGACCTTGAACTCATAGATATCCACCAGCCTCTGCCCTAGGTACTGGGACTAAAGGTGTACAATATCACATCTGAATAGCATTTTAGATTAGGGTATGGATACTAGTCAATACTTTATCCAGAGTCTTTGCCTCACTAGGAGGAGCCCACAGCTAAGGGTCAGAGGTCAAGAAGTGGAGTGCAGTCCTTTGGTAGGGGCCAGGTTCTGATGCCAGGTCTGGTTGAATCCCTGGACACCGAGAGTAGCTAGTAAGATGGCACCTCTCCCGCTTGCTGCGCCCCTTGCTCTACCCCTCCCCCACCTCCCACCTCTTCACTTCTGGCTACCTCCTTCCTGGTCCGTGAACTCCTCTTGGATTCCTGCCTAACACATCACTTCTTCCTCCACCTTCAGACAAGGAACTCTCAGCTGTCTGCAGTAGTGCCATTCTGGATCCCCAAGAGGAAACCCCAATCAGAGGATCTACAAAGAACCCAGGGGTCCTTCCCTTTGTTTTCTGTGCCTGATACTCTAATCCAAGTGGACCATGTACTTCCTGTCCTAGACACAGACCACGCAATCTAAGTACCCCTTTTCTGCAAAGGGAATATTAGCATCTACAGTGGTTTCAATGAAGAGACTACTCTGAGATGCCGTACTTGCACGGCTTAGGCAAAGGTCTCACCTGGCTTTCCCTCTGCTCCTGCCTCTGGGTACTTTATTCATTAAAAACTCCCTCCTACTCCACAAAGACCTTATTCACACAAATGAATAGAACCTAACACCCCTCAGAGTCCGTCAGTGGGATGTGTTGCCTTTCCTAGAGGGCGTTCAAGCTGAGGAAGCTAGAGTCTTCCCTGGTTTCTGGCTGCATAACCCATAAAGACCATGGGGGTCATCTGCATTAACATAAACAAAGAGCCTGTTTATGTGGAGATCTTAGGAAGCTACATCCACTGTTTGTAGCACAGGGATGTGAACGGGTTGCAAGAAACAACTCACAGAGTAAGCAAGCTGCAAAGCATAGGAAGTGCCCTTCCCCCACACAGCGCAGACAGCACGTCTGCAGGAGCACCATTTTATAAAGACAGAGTCTACAACTCTACAGTATCTAATTCAAATATCCCAGCACCCCTCTTGCTGAGGTGGATGGACTATAAGGTCTCAGTGCGGGACCCCTGGGGGCTGGAGAGCAGTAGAAGTCGAGGCCCCCGCTCACTGGAAAGGTGAAGCGGGGTGAGACGCTGGGCAGCCTTCTCCTCTCCTAGACCAGGAAGGTCCCTAGCCAAAAAATATTAGTTATAACTTGCTTCACGGAAGCTGAAGGGACATGTTTGCCTGTATTGTAGCCGAATCCATCCACTGGGTAGATGCGTCCCTCCCCAGGTGCCCCCGCCCTGCCATGCTAATTCGGCTTCTCGGCCCGAGGGACCCCGCCTTCTCCGGGAAAGACTTAAACAGGGAAAAACCTGCCAATAAACGAGTTTTCATGTTCAGCAAACACGGCTCTCGGAGGCGTTCTTTGTGCCCCATCGTTTCTCAGGTTCCGCGAGTGGACAGTTTCGCGAACGGTCACCGAATCCCGACTTCGGGCCTGCGCCTTCCTGCCGCTTAGTCTAGGCCCGTTTGCCTGGCCAGTCTGCCGCGGACGGGACATCAGCCACCGTCCAGCGGGTCCTCGCGGGAACCCGGGGACAGAGACCAACAGCCCAGACCTGCCCGAGCAAGGTTGTCCGCGAGGCGCTGTCATGAGGGTCTGCGGCTACCCTGAGAGGCACCGTCAGGAGATTCTAAGGACGAAGAAACTGTTGCAAGAGGCCCAGAGCTTGCCCAACGCCACGGTCACAGGTGACTTTGCATTTCTGGTTCATCAGGGAGAACCAGGATGCTCTCTCTTAGCACCAACGTCTTCTCCACAGGGTCCTCCTCGCCTTCCCTGTTGGACAGCTCAGCACTCACATGCCAGCATGTTTACACGCATTTCCCCGGGCCTGATTCAAGGGGAGGAACTCTGAGGGCTCCACTGTACACGTCGCTCTCTCCAGCCCTAGGGAGTAACCCCATCAGGCGTGCGTCTCACGGCATCTTGGCATAATGTGAAATGGAGCAGAGACATGGCAGAGGCCAGTGTCCTGGTCTTGCTGGGTCCTATAAATGCTCTGGTTCCGGAGTGTTCTCCCTTCCTGAATCCACCAAACAGCTGTCTCATTCATACACCAGGAAGAGCTTGGCTTGGGGTGAGAAAGGGAGATTTGGGTTTTTCAATACAGCCTCAGTTTCAAATGCAACGGTAACCCTCACTAGCACCCTGAGTTAAATCCAGGGTTCCTTCGCCCTTGAGCAAAGCTCTGGTCTTCGGACCCCCTGGTACCACAATTGTTTTGTTCTGTGTAAACGTCAAGATTTCCCTTGTGTGGTCTTTGCCTCCCTGAGACGCAGTTCACATCGACTGGTACACTACACAGTCTTGTGACATTCCTAGTGCTGGCCCATGAGGTTGTTTCTTTTCTCAGTTTTAGGGATACAAACACTGAGATTTAGGGGCTCTCGGAATAGTAAGTGCAAAGTTGGTAAAGTGTCTGCCTTGCAGGTGTGAGGACCTGAGCTGGCTCCCCTGAACTCATGTCAAAAAGCCTGGCATGGTGGGACAAGCTTGTAATTCTGGTGTCAGGAGGCAGGGACGGAAAGATCCCTAGGGCTCACTGTAGAGACTCACCTGTGACGTGCTAGCCAGTGTCACAGTGGCTCAGGCAGACATTGCCTGGGTCCATCTAAGTCAGTGACAACAACTCTTTCACAGGGGTCACCTAAGATCATCTGCATTTCAGATATTTATATTATGATTCATGACAGTAGCAAGAATTGCAGTTACGATGTAGCAATGGAGGTAATTTTATGGTTGGGGATCACCACAACACGAGGAACTGTATTAAAGGGTCGCAGGATTAGGAAGACTGAGAACCACTGGTCTAAGTTCTGAGAACTTTCCAGCCCCAACCTTAGCATTTTCTATTCTCCTGCAGGTTCCTAGTTTTCTTACAGCTTCCTGGTGACCTCAACCACATCTTTCAGATTATTTGAATATCCTGAAAGCTGAGCTTACAAATGTGGGTCTCCTTCCTCCTCCTCCTCCTCCTCCTGCTCCTCCTCCTCCTCTTCCTGCTCCTCCTCCTGCTCCTGCTCCTGCTCCTCCTCCTCCTCCTCCTCCTCTTCCTTCTTCTTCTCTTCCTTTTCTTTTCTTTGAGACAGGGTCTCACCACATAGCTCAGGCTGGACTGGAATTCACTGTAGACCAGACTGGCCTTAAACTCACTTAAACCTCTGCCTCAGGAGTGCTGGGATTCAAGGTGTGTGCCACCATGCCTGGCTGGCATCTTTTTTTTTTTTTCTTCTTTATTCCACGGGTGGGTATCATTCCCTGAAATGGGACAGTCTTATTCCCTGACCCTAAGACTCCAGTCCTAGGATCCTTGGACTCTGATATATTATCTATGTACGTTTAACTATGACTCAGCTATAGGTGTCTTCCTTCTAAAGCTGTTGCCAGGAAATGCTTGCTCATAGGTAGATGTGTTTTTAAATGTGGCGAATTTTGTGAAATTGCCTTTGGGAAAGGCTGGCTCCAATATGAGTCATGTTGGCACTATGGAAAATGTCTGTTTTCTATACCCTAACCCTAACCATCGCCACACCTGAGATTCTTCAGTCTTTACACATTTGGCACCTGATAGTGGAGACAGCTGTAAACATCTGCTTGCCAGGTCCCCCAGGGCCTGTCCCCAAAGCTGCCTGCTCTTAGCCTTGATTCAAATCTTTCAACTGGCCTATGGCCATACCACCTGATTGGTTCTTTTATTCCTACACTTATTTTGTGTATCGGTGTTTTGCCTGAGTAGCAGGTGAATGTCTAATGTTGTGGAGGTCAGAAGGGGGTGTCACATTCCCTGAGTCTAGAGTTACTAGAACTGGAGTTAGGACAGTTGGGATCCATTACGTAGATGATAGGATTTGAACCTGGGTCCTCTGTGTGAGTAGCAGGTACTCCTAACCACTGAGCCACCTCTCCGACTCCTTGGGATTGGTTCTTTGTCCACATTTACTAGGTTGCTTGTAACCTAGTCTCACTTTGCTAGGCCAGAGTGTCTCTAGTTTTTCTCTTTAAATTTCTTGCTGCTGCTGGGAAAGGCTTTAGAACCCAGGGAGGAAGGAAGGAAGGAAGGAAGGAAAGAAGGACGGGCTCTCTGTGATTCCCCAACTCCTGCTTGGGTCTGACGGCAGCTGGAATTGGGTCCTGACTGAATCTGCACAGATAGTGCTCAAGGACGTCAGATCCCAAGCATCCCAGTATCTGGTTCTTAGGGTCAGGGATTAGGATTGTCTTGTTCCAGGAAATGACACTTTCCACAGAATGTCCTTGGTTAGCAAATTTTCACTAATAAACTACTGTGTCTCTAACATAGAATCACAAGACATGGGCCCCTGTCTCAAGGAACTCATTATCTGTATGAGAAGCAAAATGAACCTAAGAGGGTTTTGTGTTTAAGTGAGACCTGTGTGGCTGTATTGTGCTGCTCTAGGAAATATTTGGGCCAGGCGGAGCAGGATGCAGCCTGGAAACCCGTGAAACCATTTTATAAAAGAGGTGATTGTTACGGGGACTTTAATAAGGACTGGAGAGGTTCTGGGCTCTCCGCTTACATCTGGCTGGCCCTGACATCATAGCTCCTTGAGTGTGATACATTTCCCATGTCTCTGAGGCTGAGTTTCTCATTTTCTGGTTGTTGGGTTGGATGCCTACTAACCACAGGAAGCCCCTCAGTCCTCCCTTGGTGTTTTGGGGAGATCATCTTAAATCACCAGAAGCTCTGGGTGTGTGTGGGGAGAACTACTCCTGTGTGCTGGCTACGGTGCTAACACATTCTCCTGGGGCAATAAAAATTCCCAAGATATTTCCATTCAGTCTGGATTCTGCTTTCTTTCCCCAGTGTCAGGACCCAAAAGGGCCACATTTGCTCTGTTAGCTGTCTCTCTCTGAGCAGGGAATTTAACTTCACCTTTGGAAAGTGGATAGAAATTAGTCAGGGAAGAGTCAAAGTTCATCGCAGGTGTCACAGAGGAAGATGGTCTGTGGTTCAGGCAGTCCTTTTATAAGCCATCTTTGGCAAAATTCCAAATAACCCTCAAGGTACTGTTTATTATTGTGAGTACCATTTCTGTTTTCAGATGAGGGGCGAAGGAGGACATTGGTGGAGGTTAAAAACAAATCAAGAAGTAAAAAAAAATTTAAACTTGTGGTACTAAGAGCCACAGTCTGGCCTCTCTGTCCTCTGCAGGAAATGGCATCTGAAATTTGCATAACTGAGATGGCATAGGCACAAGGGCAGAGGCTGGTTAGCTGCTCACGAAAGCCGGCATTGCCTCTTCGCGGGCACTAACTACACTTCCCAGCCTCCTCGCTGGCGAAAGTGATGGGCACTGATGCTCTAATACGCCTGCGCCTTTCATGGTCTCTCTCCATCCTCCAGCTTGTTACCATGATTGTGGAAGACACGTGTTACAGCCCAGAGTACAAATGCAAAAGAGGCTGGGCCCCAGAGAACCCACACAAGCGTGACTGATTCTGGGTGATAAATAGCTTTTGTTCTCGTAACTACTATGATTCTTGCAGCTAGCCTGGCCCCATCCCCAGGTGGAACTTCAACCGTCTGAGGTCTGCTGTAAAAGTAGAGCAGAAGCCTGGAGGCCCTCTGCTGTGCCTCTGACGCCCTAGCTCTTAGGGTGGGAAAGCCGTTTCCCAGGCACTTCCTGTCCTCTGTAGTCTAAAAATGAATAAGCTGCAGGTGTTGGTTTCGTGGGGGAGGGGAAGACAAAAATGGTGATTTGAGAAAAGAAAAAGAATGTTAAGTGGAGGGAGAGGCAGAATCCGGCTGAGCACCTGTGCTGGTCACCAGTAGAGACTGAGCAGAAACCTTGACTAGCTAGAGAGGATCCTGGGCTTAGAGGATCATGCAGAGGAGGTTGTAGCAGATGACTAAGCCAGGTGTTTGGAAACTGTACAGTTTGCCATTACTATAACAAGGAGAAAAGGCTTGTTTGGCTCCTAGTTTTGAGGGTTCTGGTTCACACTTGGTGATCCCGTTGCTTTGAGCCTGTGATGAGGTATATCGTGGCAGATGCACATGGTAGGACATGCAAGACAGGATGCAGAGAGGCCTGCGATCCCACTGTTCCTTTTGAGGACACACTACCCCCCATGACCTAAAGACCTCTCATGAGAATTCAGAATTCTACTACCTCCCAACAGCACCAAGTGGGGGCCTTCATGAGATACTTAAGGTCTAAGTCACAGCAAGGATGAACATTACCTTTAGGGAGTCCCGTGTCTCATGATCTGGTCATCCACACATGATAGCTCTCTACCCCTCAAACACACAGGCTGGGTGAGCTCTCTCTCTGAGCTATAGCTACCTGTTTGCCTTTGAGGACTTGTGTTCATTCAGATCCCCTTGCTTCTGACTGGCATAGTTCATTCAAGGAATGGTCACGACATATGCCTTTCTGCTACTCCAGTCAGTCAGTGACCACCACAGAATCAAGGACAGTTTTCAATTTCTGTGATCCTGACTTCTGGCTGCTCGTGAAATACACGTGGAAAAATGATTAATACAGTTGTCCCTCAGTATGTGTGAGGGATTGGTTCTAAGCCCTCCCCTACCCTACGGATACCCAAATCAGCAAGCTGCCCCCGTCTCGATACACAAGGGGGATGATGACATAGCATCTAAGATGTTTGTATAGCACTGACCCAATATCTGATACCTGTCTTCTTGTCCTTTTATATTCAACTAATCTGCATAATTTTATTTGAGAGGTAAATTTTCAAAGTACCATTTTGCTTGTTTTTTTTTTTTAATTATTTGCTTGTCTTGTTTTTTAATTTACTTAAACAGAAGTTTTTTTTAAAAAGATTTATCTTTATTTTTTTTTTAATTTATGTGTCTGGGGTGGGGGTCCCTGGAGAAGCCAGAGCAGGCAGGGTGTCAGATCCACTGCAGCTGGAGTTGTAAGTAGTTGTGAGCCATTCAATGTGGTGCTGGACCTGAACTTGGATTCTCTGCAAGAGCAGCAAGGTGCTGTTAACTGCCGAGCCATCGCCCCAGCCACCAGACTGCAGGCCAATCTGACCGTTCACAGGTTCCATTATTCTGCAGGAACACAGCTACGAGCATTGGCTTGCTGTCCTCTTTGGGTGTCCTCTTTCTGTGCTACATTATGGTTAGACTTATCCTTCTCATCAGGTTTTCTGTGTATCACACTGCCCTCCCTCTCCTCTCCCTTTTCCTCTTCTTTCATTTCCTTTTTCAGCTGATTAACATTCTATTCTATTGTTTTTATTTTTGTGTTGTATAGAAATCTATGCATGCCATTTCTATTCCTCTAGGAGTTATAATTAAATGTGGAAGACACATATGGAAACAGAATTTTCTAAACATTCGAAAGTCACCTACATCAGTGGTCAACAATCTGTAGCCTGAGGGTCTCATCCAGCCTTCCCCACCTTTTTATGCAAGCTACAAGCTAATAGTTATTTTTAAACAATTGAGAACAAGCAAAAGAAGGTTAATATTTCATCACATGTGAAAATCCGCTACAGCTCAAAATTCAGTCTTCATGAATAAGGTTTTTCAGGAACACAGCTATGCATATTTGCTTGAATATCCTCTATGGGTGCTTTTGTGCTACTCTGGGAGAGCTGAGAAGCAGACACACCAAACATGCATGGCCTACAAAAGAAGGTATTTGAGTCTCACCTTTCTTGAACATGTTTGTTGACTCCTGATCTAAATGTAGATCCCCTCCCTGGTCAAACAAGGTAAGAATTATTATAACACAGAGATTAATTCTTCCATCCAACTCCTCCCAGCTCCACATCCTTTCTATGTTGTATTCATTTGGAGATTTAGTGCTACGAATTGTAAAACCAGCTGCCCATCGGGGTGAGTGAATAAGTAGATCGTGCTAAGTCGGTACGGGGAGATATCACTCCTACAAGAAAAAGAGTGAACTTTCAATGCACACATTGACATGGATGGGTCTCAAGATACGTGAATTCATTGTGTGTAAATGATAATTCAATAAAGCTAGTTTTAAAAAAAAACTTTTCTGGAATTGGGGAGGGGCTCAGTGGATAAAGTGTTTGTCACCAAAACGTAAGGACTGGAATTTGGTTCACTAGGACCCCTGTAAAGATAGGCAGGCATGGAGACTGCTTATAATCCCAGTACTCAGACAGACAGGGATGCCCAGGGAAAGCTAGTCACATTAGCTGGAATTAGTGACACTGCTAATAATTCACCAAGAGACTAATCTCATGAAGAGACACTGTCTCAATAAGCAGAAAGTGATCAAGTCAGACACTCAAGGCCAACTTAGGGCCCCCACAAGCACCCCAAAACATGCACATATGCACACACATTCACATGCCTACACATATTCAAACATACACACACACACACCCCACATATGCAAAAAAGTAAACTCTTTTCCAGGGAAAAACTAATCTTTAGGAAGGAATTTATGCTGGGGAAAGGAATGAGAGAAACTTTTGTCTATTTACTTACTTACTTTCTTATTTTATTGTTTTTAGAGATGCTGGAGACCCTAGATAGGGCACCAACAACAGGCCAAGAAAATGATTCCACCCAAGTGTAGCTAACTAAACGAATAAGTATAATTGGAGATCCCAATAGGACTGTGGGTCAGGGTTACTCACAGGAGAACGAGTATAGATGTAGATGCCAGGTGTAGGCACTGATTCGGGACACAGGATAATTTATTCTTCTCTAATTCAGTCCCTGGTCCTAGTCCTGGAGCCCTGGAGCATTTCTGCCTCCATACAATCTACTCTTAAGCCCAGAACCAGAAGGCTTCAGCCTCTGTACAGTCTAGAACATTTAAAGCTCCATATAATCTAAACTGAGCCACTCTGACTAGCTCCTTCTGAACTCCGACTCCTCTGGTTCAACTTACACACTGTTCTGGCTCAAACACTTTTACAGGCTGACTGGTTCAAACTGACCTTCTGAGCCAGCTGACTGTTTCTGACTGAACTCTTCTGACTCCAGTTTACTCTGGCTGACTCTCTGACTGCCTCAGACTGAACAGCTCTGCTTGGCTTCAAGCTGACTCCCTCTTCCTGTCTGATACTTGTGAGGACTATCGCCCCCTAGTGGTGGGCGGCACTGACATGGGCTCTCCACTTCCCTGTAAAATCCTCGCTTTCCCAGAAATCTCAGATACTGACCAATCAGAGATCCCCTAGCCACAGCCTGTTTGGTTTAAAAGGCCCATGTGACCCTGGCATGCCAGAATGTACTCCTTGTAAATAAATTGCTTTGTTTGGCCACATATTTCTCTTGAAAGGACAAGAACAAAGCAGCCAAACTTTAGTCAGGCTTCTAAGAGCACAAAACTGTGTAGGCTCAAGTCGGGCAAGGTGACTAGAACAGTTTCTGGAACTAGGATAAGAAAGACAGTTTCTGGGACGAACAAGATATGGACTGCTGACTTGGGCTGGGAGTCTCCCCCACCCGCATTGACTAAATCCCTGAGCTTGCATTTTCTAGGAGCCCGCAGCCTTGCTGTGTGCCAGCACCAATCAGTTTGAGGGTCCATACCCACATGACTGTGTAGCCAATAGAATGCGCCTGGTGCTCTGTTGCTGGGCTCTGCCTTGGAAAAGCATATATAAAGCATGCCCGGAGTGTGCTGAGGGTCACTCCCACCTGCCTCGCTTGAGGAATCTGTGGGAGTGGACCCCAACGCGTTGAAAATAAACCTCCTGCTTTTGCATCGATCTCGAGTCCTGGTGATTTCTCGGGGGTCTCCTTCCGTCTGCCCCTAACACTCTCAGTGTATTTGAGCCATTTTGAGGACCCAACAACTGACTACTTCTGCTAAGCCGCCTGTGTGTCTCTGTGTCTCTCCCCCCGCCTGTCTGCTTCTGTAACTCACTGCTCCATACTGCCTCAGTCAGCCTCTCTGGTTCTCTGCCTTATCCCCAGTCAGACTGCCTGCTTCCTCACCTCATAATCCCTGCTGTAACTGACTCTGCTCTGAGCTGAGAGCCTGCTTGTATATCCTGAGAGTTGGGCACGTCCTTACTGTGACTCACTCTGCTAACTCTTCCTCTGCTTAGTCACTTTGTCCTCATGACTCATCCCAAACGTCACTTTCAATCTGACACTGACTCCTTCTGAGCTCTGCCTCCTGTGTCTGCTTCCACACTGCATTTCTGTCTTAGGAATTAAAGGTGTGGACCACCACTGCCTTCTCAATCCTGGGATTAAAGGTGTTTGCTACCACTGCTTTCTGAATACTGGAATTAAAGGTGTGCCTACCTTCCATCCCTACCACACAGGCCTCTGAGTATGATTCCTTCATATAGACCCCTGGATTATAGACCCTTCCTAGCTTTCACACAGGCCTATTCCTCTATAAATGGGCAACTTAGGGGAGGGATGCCACCAAAGAAACGTCTCCCTAGAAACCATTAACTATTTACTAGCCTCAGGGGAGGCTCATGAGTCCCTCCCTTAAACAACTGTTGGTTGCCTTCAATATCCTTGGAGAGGAGCAGGACCTTGTACGCCCCTCTCCTCTTTCATGACAGGAAGCTAATGGGCTCAATCTTGTGCTGTTCTTGCTTGGTAATCACAGGAGAGCAGGAGGCTGCACCATGACCTGAGGGTGGCATTCTGGAACACTTCCCCCAGACAGCTCTGAGACAGCAGAGATGGTTCTACACCACAAACCTACCCCTCTCGGAACTCAGCTGGGGCTGTAGCTAATCTGACCTTTCTCTGGAGGCCACTTCAGGAGAATTTGTGAGGTTTGGGAGATGGTGACAGCCTCATCCTAAATGGGACCCAAGTTCAACACTTCCATGACTTTTGGCAAGGTATTTAATGCCTAAGACTGAGTTTCCTCAGAGAATTGTGAAATAATAACACCTTCCCCCTGGGGTATTATAGTCAGTCGGGCTTCCTGCATGCTAGTTAACTGCTGTATCAGCGAGCTGTATCTTCATCTCCATCTTTATTTTTTAACAAAAACGTCCTCTATGGAGCTGCAGTACAATGCACTCGCTCCTTCCTTGGGCATTGCTGCGACTGGGGCTACTGGATCCCTGAGCTGAGATTCACTGAAGTCAGATTTGGGCTTTGATGCTATCTGTGCTCAATAGGTGTGACTTTAGTCCTCTCAACAGCCCCTCGTGTAGTGTGTTTTCATATATTACAAATAGGAAGACACACACATAGTCAGTCTCAAATCTTGAAAACCCGGATCAAATACAAATATTATTTCCCTAAGTCTCTCCTCTAAGATGATCAGCAGGTAAAGCCCATTACCTCTCACCTCATTCCCGTCTTCAGTATGGGATGAGAAAGTTGGGAATCATCTGGTAATCTTGGGTAATAAGAACACTCGAGAGCAGGGCATTGTCCAGGAGCTACAGGGCGGCCACCAAAGCTCCCACTGTTCTTGCACCAGTGGTCAAATCCAGGAAATAAAAGGATGACGCCTCTGAGATGTCCTCAAGGTGGGACACTTAGTGCATGAGTCACTGGCCAATAAAATATGAACCACCTGGGATTTATTGCACAAGATAGCTCTGTCTCCTGCCTGACTTAGACCCATTGAATCAGTCTCTCAAGAATAGGTCCTACTATGTGCCATAGCTGGCATGGAATTCACTGTGTATATCAGGCTGACCTTGAACTCAGAGATCTGCCTACCCCTGTCTCACATGTGCCACTACAGCTGGCCTAGAATATGTGTTTTAACAAGCTCTGAGAGAATTTTTTTTTTTCTGAGATAGGGTTTGTCTGTGTAGCCCTGACTGTTCTGGAACTTGCTCAGTAGACAAGGCTGGCTTTGAACTCACAGAGATCTGCCTGTGTCTGCCTCCCAAGTGCTGGGATTAGAGGTGTGTGCCACCACATTGGGCGTCTAAGGGGATTCTTTTCTTCCTCTTCTTCTTTTTTGTTTTTGTTTGTTGTAACTCTGCTGTCCTGGAGCTCACTCTGTAGACCAGGCCGTATAGTCACAGAGATCCTCCTGCCTCTGCCTCCCGAGCACTGGGATTAAAGGCGGCACCACCACCACCCGGCCTAAAGGGATTCTTGGCATGAAGTTTGAGTAGCAGTGTTCTAAGCAATTCATAAGAAGGCTTAAGCGTGAACTCTGTCGTCTTGCCCTGGCCTGGCTGATCTGTTCTGAGATTTCTTTCCATGGGCCCAGCCAGGGGAAGTCCCACGTGAAATGTGTTCCCTTGTTCTTGTGACTCTTGTATTTCCATCATGGCTGCTTGACCTTTGACAAAATACCTAAGTGAAATGACAGGTGTCGGGCTGGAGAGATGGCTCATTGGTTAAGAGCACTGGCTACTCTTCCAGAGGACCTGGGTTTGATTTCCAGCACCCGTGTGGTGGCTCACACCATCCTAAACTCCAGTTCTAGGTGGCCTAAAGTCCTCTTCTGATCTCCACAGGCCCTACACACACATGTGGTACACAGATATACATGCAGGAAAAACCACCTATGCACATAAAATAAAAGTAAAAAGTAAAGAGGTGGGACCCGGTTATTGGGGTTACCGCCTTCAGAAGGGAACATGGAATGAGTTCTTGTGAAAACAAGTTATCATAAAAGTCTGTACCAGGGCCACCAGTCTGTCCACGGCTTCCCGTATTGAGAACAGTCTTATCACACAGACTCCTGTTGTTCTCCAGGCAACCCAGCCAAAGAAGCTTCTCCAGAGCCTTGGTTAGTCTGCCTGAATGTTTAACCTCCCAAAACATAAGCTAAATAAATCCCTTGTCTTTATAAACCTAGCCTGGCCTGGCTTAGATATTCCATGTCGGCGGGAGAAAACAAACGAGTATGATCACATTCTGGCCCAGGGTGATGTGGCTTGTCACTGAGGGACTGCACGCTGAAGTGCCTGGCACCTGGGATACGCTCAGCACAGGTGAAAATAGCCCTGCCCCCCCCACACAGGTACACACATACATACACACATACACACACACATACATACACACATACACACACACATACATACACACATACACACACATATATACAGACACATATATACACACATACATACACACACATACACACACATACACACACATACACACATACATGCACATACACACACATAAACATATACATACACATACATGCACATACACACACATACATATACATACATATACATACACACATGCACACACATACATATACATACAGATACATACACACATGCACACACATATACACACATACACACACACACTGAATAAACAAACACATATCCCTATCCCAGCACAAGTGATGGATTATGGGAAATGGATTATGCCACTGTACCAAAGGCATCAAGACTGAAGAGGTTTCTCACAGGTCGTTCATTCCTTCATGCTCTGGGCCAGCCTCACCTGGTTAACGCCCTCACCTGTGTTTTTCTGTGTCTTTCTGCTTACAGCTGTACTTCCTTTTTCTCTCGATTCAGATGGTCCCCCAAATTCCATGACAGAAGCAGAAGCTCCTAGAGTTCTAAACACAGTTGGGGAAACACTGTAGAATGTTTGCATGTGGTACTGAATACTTTTTGCCCAAACTCAACGTCATTCCTAGTCTGGTGCCTGCCCAGCAGGACCCAGCGCCGGCATGAGACTGGCACAGGATAGAGTCACATGATAACATTAATATAATAACATACGATTAGCATAATCACTTAATAAAAGCCAAAGAGCTTCCAAATGCACATGTTGTGAGTTTGGGGAGCGGGCAAAGATCTCTGACCAGGCAGAAGCGGGGTCTGGAGGGATGCTCTCTGAGGTCCAGGAACTCGACGTTCTAAGAGTTTTGGAGCGACCTTCGCTTGGCCAGAAGTCCAATTCATTCCACAAACAGTCCTTTGCCTTTTATGTAGACATCAGACCGCGTACAAGGAGAAGTCCCAGAGGTGGCTGGAGGCAAGGCAGACATTTCTTCCAGAATATCATACTCCAGAAAAGACAGATTCCAAATAGTTTACATTGAAAAATTTCACTCCCTTTCTTTCTCCTTCCCGCTCGCCTTCCTTCTCTCTTTTACTTTTTCTCTTCTTTTCTTTCATTCCTTTATTCCTTCCTCCCCTCATTTTAATATTATCTTTTCTTCAGTGGTGTGGGGTATCAAACCCAGGGCCTTGTGCATGCTAGGCAAGAAGTCTACCACTGAGCTACACCCCCACATCCCCAGGCCGGGTCCATCTTTTTATTTTTTTATTTTTAACGTGGTCTCACTATGTAGGACCATGTAGTCTTGCAGCTCTAGGTGCAACAGTCTGTCCTTGAACTCACGGAGATCTGGCTGCCTCTGCCTTCCGCATGCTGGGACTAAAGGCGTGCACCACTACGCCTCCCCAGCTTCTACTTACCCACTTACCAAAAAACGACAAGTGTCGAGGAAAATGGCTTTGCCTGAAATGACTCCCATCGACGTTCGTTCACACGCTCATAAAGGTCACCTGATGACCACAGAGGTTTAAACACAAACTTGGTAAGTCCCCCAGGGACTTACTCATGGAGAAAGTAGCTGTATGTTTTGTCAGCAAGCCTTTAAAGACTGGTTTTAAAATGCAAGCTCTGGGGATAAGTATATACCTACCAGGGCGCAAACAGTGCCAATGTGGTAATTGTGGCTCGGGTGGAATGTTCCAAGGTCAGCATCCCGGGTGGGTTTCAAAAGCGCTTTCTGAAGCAACCGAGGCAAAAGTGAAACCGGTGTAGGAAACAGCCGGGGACTCAGAGCGCTGCTGTTGGGCAGGGGAGTGAGTCAGCCAGCAAAAGCCCTGCCTTGCGAGCGTGACAACCGAGGTTCGATCCTCAGGACCCACAGAAGAGCTGACGGAGTCTCATTCGAGCGCTCAAACGTTGGGAAAAGAGGCAGAGACGGCAGAGTTGCCTGGAAGCTCTCCGGGCCACAGTCACAGAAAGGAGAGAGACCCTGTCTCGGCAAGGTGAACGGTGACAACTGACCCCGGAAATGCATCCTCTGACCTCCGGAGGTGCCAGAGCACACGTGCCTCCCCACAAATAAAACAAACGCACCAGTTTTGAGTGCCCTGGAGGTGCTGGGGGTTCTTTAGCACTCCTCTCCCAGAGCAGGGAGGGATGTGGGGGTAGTACTTACTCTCTTCCATCTCCTTTCTATTCCCCCAGCATCCCTTTCTTTCTTTGTTAAAGCACATGAGGCTGATCTCTCTTTGAATCTCTTTCCACTGTCCTCTCAGCCCCTCTCCCCTATCGGCTCCTCCTGCAGCTCCTGGACATCACCGTGCGTGACAACACACAGCATCCTTTGCCCTCCCGACACGCTTCTGATTTGTACACACCCTCCCCCTATTTCTCTTACAGTTCCTCCTCCTACCTCTCCAACTCTACACATGGGAATGTCCCGGGGTCAGGAAGTGGACCTGTCCTCTGTCTGTTCTTCCTGACGTTACCTCAAGCGCTGAATGACTCTCAAAGTTAGATCCCCAGCCCAGAGCCCTACCCCATGCCTTGAAGCTATACAGCCAACTTATAACCAGACCTCTCCACAGACGAGTGGGCACCTGACCATGACATCTCCTGTCCTTCCAATATGCTTTCCCTGGTCTTTTCTGTCTCAGAAAAGAGCAACTCCAGTTCCTCGAATGAAAACCCAAGTCATCTTTGATTCCCATCTTCCTTGAGCCCTGTGTACTCATCAGTAAGATTTGTCGCCTTGCCTTCAAAATAGTCACAGCACTGAACTAAATAAAGCTGCCCAAAGAGATGGCGTGGTGGGTAAGGCACTTGCTATCAAGTCTGACTACTGGGCTTGATCCCCAGGACCCACACAGTGGAAGGAGAGATTGACTAAACTTTGTGTTCCTAACACAGGTCGTGCCTCCTGAATCTGGCAGCCAAATGTGACTGTCAGGGAGACCTACTGCTCTCCCCTGCCTCTGCTTTCACCTCTGGTATTTATGCTCCATCAGCAACTGCCACAACTCTAAAAAACATCTGCTATATCGGGCCAGGAGCTGCTTCCTTAGCTGTTAGAACCAGCTTTCTGGGTGTGGATGGGCTGCAGCTTTCTTGAATGCAGGAAAAAAATGCTGGTTTGAGGAACCCATACCTGTCTGCTTAATACTCTTAGAAGAAGCAGTTGCTGTTCAAATCTACCTTTCCCACTGAGATGTTAACGTTAAAGGCATTTAATTGTTCTGTTGCTAACGGAGGAGCTTCTTGTGGTTTCCTCCCTCAGCCTAAACACTGGGAAGAGGAGTATCTTGCCTGGAACCTTGACTAACTCTCCAGTAAATGGTATCAAGCCTGTTGGCTAAAGGTCAGGGGTTGTTGTACTATGGAGGTTCTGTTCACTATGCAAATAAGGCCTTTGCATCAGTACAGCAGAGCTTTCAGTTATTAAAACTTATGAGAGACCATGTGGTCAGGGTTCAGTCCCTAGGAGAGGCTGTCCCCTCTGTCTGGGTCGTTCAGGCTTGCATCTTGGAGAATTGTCTTTTGTTCTTATTGAACCTGTTGGAGATATAATTCCATCCCCAGTAACTCCAGCTCCACGGGATCTGACACCATCTTCTGGCATATGTGGGTACCTGTATGTATGTATGTATATATATATATATATATATATATATATATATATATATATATAGAGAGAGAGAGAGGGATACCATAGTTAAAAATAGTCTTTTTTGAAGACCCAGAATTCTCATGTGGCCTTTTATCTCGTGTAAAAATCAAAGTTGGCACCCTTAACAACTGCCTTGGACTCTGGCGCTCACCAGGTTCATCTGCTTCTCCTTCCACTCGAGCATCCTGGCTGCACTGGCCCTTGCTCCTCCTTGGAGGCTCTGCACACAATTCTGCTTTGGGGTTTTAAAAAAAAAAAAACAACAAAAAAATATTTTATTTATTCTTCAAGAATTTTATACATGCGTGCAGTGTATTGCAATCATATTCCCCCAGCTCCTCTCATGAACACTCTCAACTTTAAGCCATTTATTTATTTGTTTTTGTCCTGACCCACTGTGTCCAATTAATGCCGCCCACGGTCAACCTACCAGAGACCACGCCCCTAAGGAAAACCGCCTCTCCCTCTCCTAACAGCTATCCGCTGTCAGCAGCTCCTCAGGTAGGGCTGAAGACCGTTTCCCCACAGTCACAGGCCATGACCCCTCACCTTACTGTCACCTTACCAATCAGCCTTCTTTGGTCACCAGCTGCGGTGGCTTGAATGAGAATGACCCCATAGGCTCGTATGTTTGAATATTTGATTCCTTGTTGATGAAATTGTTTGGGAAGGATTAAGAAGTGTGTCACTGGGGGCAGGCTTGAGGCTTTTGGCTCAGGCCATTCTCAGTCCCCCACCCCACACCCCCGCACCCCCCACCCCCACCTTGTGCCTGTGGATCAGATGTAAGATCTCAGCTACCGTTCCGATGACACACCTACCTACCTGCCTGCCTGCTGCCAAAACTCCCTGCCGTGATAGTCATGGACTCTGACTCTCTAGATTCTTGAGCCCCCAATTAAACACTTTCTTTAGTAAGTGGCCTTGGTCAAGGTCTCTGTCACACTCGCAAAGTCAATAAGACACCAATATAAATATAAATGTAAATATATCTCCCTTGCCTCCTTTGAGTCTCCCTACAGCCACATGGTCACCTGACAACTAAAGCCTGTGTATCTTGACTGGACTCACTCCCCACAAGTGCTGCCTACCCATACCCAGCATGCATATCCCCCATACCTTCTACCCTATTTAAGACAGAGTCCCTTGTTTGCTGCTCTGTGCACCAGGCTAGCTGCTTTTGAGCTTCTGGGAATTCTTCCATCTTGCCACAGGAGCACTGGGATTACAGAGACACACTGTCATGTTCGGCTTCACTCAGGTCCTTATGTAAGGAGCTGCAGCTCTGAGGGGAAGAGTATCTCAAAATAAAGGCGTTCCGGCTCTGAGGGGAAAGGGCAGTCAGGAGCCAAGGGTACCACCAAGTCACACTGCAAGACAAATCTCACACAAGAGATCTATTGGGGAAAACAGGAGGGCCGCTGCCTCTGCTTGGGAGAGAGGCAACTAAGAACTGATCAGAAGGCAGGCTTTCCAGAGGGTTTTCATGAGGGTGGAGTTTTCCAGGGTGGTCTGATCTGGGGGCAAGCTCAGGGATTGGTGGGATTTTGAGCTCAGGGATTGGTGAATTTTCAAGCTCCAGAATTGAGCTCAAGATTTTTACCCTACAGGTTGAGGTGCTCTGTAGGGCAGAGCTTGTTCCCTGCCCTTCCTGAGGACAGGGTTTAGGGTTGGAGGTCCCCAGGGGTGAGGCCTGGACACTCGAGTTTAGAGAGATGGGGCCAATGCCTCACACCTGCATGGCCGGTGCTTCGGCCACTGAGCTGTCTGTTCAGCCTTCTTTCTTTTTTGACAAAGTATTTTCTCTGATTCAAAATTTTATCTAAAAATAAATCATCTTCTGCTACATATATATATCAATCACCCTTGCTTTATTTAAAATTTAGGATATTTAAAATGTTTTTAATAAAAAAAATGTGAAATCAAGCAAGAACGCTCTTAGCTGTGGAACTCTTTAGGAACAGTCTTCTGGATTTGAGAGTAATAACCATCTCTTGTAAGGCCCAGGAACAGTGTACACTCACTTTCTCTGCAGGGATTTTCTTTGTATTTCCTTAAGTCTGTGTGTGTCTGAAGTTTTAGATGAACATATTCTAATCACACATAATATGGGTCTTGTTATGACATTTGCATACATGTACATACCCTAACCATAGTCACCCCCACTACCCTTTGGAGGGATCTAGCTCTCATCACCCCAGATAGAAAGGCCAACAACAGACCAAAGACACGATTCCGTCCAAGCCCAGGTTGGTGAACCGGTGAGTTTTTTGAGGTTACTCACATGAGCACCCCGTGACTCAGACAGCTGCATTACTGCAAAGCCTCACCCAGCAAGAGTGACATCTCTCAAAAGATGCACAATTTGCAGGCAGCTCCACCAAAGACTCTCCTCGCCCACACCTGCCTACAGACTCTCAGACTCTCCTGAGTCTCGTTAGGTTTCATGGTTTCTTTCCCAAGGCTGATGAACTTTTCTTCCCCTTCAGTAGGAACGTTTCAATGCAGAGGTAACAGCTACCGAATGAATGCTTTTTTCAGAATTTTGTTGTTAAGCAGCCTGCCAACACAATTGCCCTTGTTTTAGGGGTAGATGCTCCAGTACAGAATATTTTCTTTTTTGTTTGTTTGTTATGTAGCCCAGGACTTTTTGGAATTCTTTATGTAGACCAAGCCAGGCCCAGTGTCGCTCCTCCTGCTGCGGCCAGATCCAGATGCAGAACTCTCAGCGACTCTCAAGCGCCACGTCTGCTGCGTGCCACCGTGTCCCCCGCCGTGCTGATAACGGACTTACTTCTGAAATTGTAAGCAAGTCCCAATTAAATGCTTTCTTTTATAAGAGTTGCCGTGGTCATGGTGTCTCTTCACAGACATAGAACAGTAAGACACTGGCCTTGAACTCACAGGGATCTGCCTGCTTTAGTCTCCCAAATTCTGGGACTAAAGGTGTGAGCCATTATGCCTGACTTTTATTTTTATTTCATAAGAATGTCTGGTTGTGGAAACTCAGCCATAACCATTTGCAGGTGTGGACAGCTGAGGTGGTTAACACACACCTCCCTGCCGGGAGGCGATCACCTGCAGGCGTCTGTGAACTCTCCCAGGTTCTCGTATTTCATGTAGTCCTGCAGGAGCTGTAAGGGAGCATTTTACAGGTGAAGTGTCCTAAGATTTCCCCAATGGCAA
Source organism: Cricetomys ansorgei (assembly GCA_026225945.1). Lineage (NCBI taxonomy): Eukaryota > Metazoa > Chordata > Mammalia > Rodentia > Nesomyidae > Cricetomys > Cricetomys ansorgei. The sequence continues at coordinate 1,323,908 of JAMJFZ010001195.1, read as the reverse complement.
AGCCCGGACTCCAAACACTGACGTATTGGGACCAACAGTCAGATGCAAGACCAGATGCGTATGGAGAACAGAATCCAAGGAACCAGCCGGAAAGCCTCACCTGTGCTGGCCTCCCTCCCTCCTAGTCCTGGGGGCATCAGCTTGATCACACAGTCATTTGTCAAGGGTTCTTTTAAGGTTGTATTTAACCTAGGATGTGGGAGATAGGACTTCTGTCCTTAAAAGAGAAAAGTCATGGTCACAGACCTGGGTTGTAGGAAATAGCCAGCTAGGAAACCATCAGGGTTGGTAAGCAAAGGCAGTTCCTCCCAGGAGACTCTTCTGCCCAGGCTGAAGCAGCCCCAGACAGAGGAGGCAGTACCCCCTACAAGCTGGACTGAAGGCAAATACATTCAAATTGTATGGAAATGTAGAGGCCGGCTGTTTCATTTTAGAGACACTTTTAAAAGTGAAACAATGGTTGAAGTGCTTCCCAGAAATGCTTTAGATGCAAAGGAAGCAGACAAAGATGCCGAATTGTTGGTTAGTTTCAGTTAGTTTAACAGAATCTCATAGCCCAGGTTGGCCTCAAACTCATACTAGTCAAGGGTAGCCTTGAACATCTGATCCTCCTGCCTCTTAACTTTTAAGATTTATAGGTATGTATCACCATGCCTGTTTACTATAGATCCTTTAAAAAAAAAAGTGTGTGTGTGTGTGTGTGTGTGTGTGTTTTGCATGCATATGTATTTGTGCAGGTTCAAGTGCCTGTGGGCTAACAGAGGTCAGGAAAGACATCAGTTGCCCTGGGTTGTCAAGCTCTACCTTGTTCCCTTGACACAGGGTCTCTCACTGAACCTGGAGCTAGGCTGGCTTTCAGTAAGCAGGACCCTTGAATTTCTACTATTGTTTAGGGATTTCCTGAAGCAGTTCCTTGGGATGAAGGCTAGTTAAGACTCTGGATTAAGTAAACAACTCAGAAATCTCAGGAAGTCCCTGAAGTGTACCAGATTCACATGGTCCCTCCTTCCCTAACTTATATAAACAGGAAGGGCTGTTGAGGAGGCAAGACTCTGACCTGTTGAGCTGCCTGAAAGCTGTGCAGAGAGCTCTAGGGTTACAGCTTTGGTGGTGAAGCTGTCTTTGAGTAGTCCGTGTTCCTGTAACCCCTCACCCACATTCCTATAAATTCATTGGTTCACCAACTTGAAATTTGATGATATGGGTACTTTGATCTTTATTGGTTTCCTAACTGGGTTGTATAGACATTTGTTCACATTTCCCAGGGATAGTATCACACAACCCCCCCCCCCACACACACACAATAGCATTGGGGTTACTACAGGTAAACCTGGCTTTTACATGGGTGCTGGGGCTTTGAACTCTAGTCTTCATGGTTGCACAAGTGATCTTACCTGCTGAGCCATCATCATGGCCCCTAATGCTGAGTTTTAAAATATCACATTCCGTATCTCTAGCTGTGCTTCCAAGTTGGTGTCAGGAATCTTACAGTACTGATAGTTAATGGTAACAGTGTGTCCCCTGACATTGCCCAATGTGTACTTCTGTCAAGGTCATTTGGGAAGGATGCCCTTAGATTCCCTCCACAGAATCCTCAGTTTTTCAAGTTGTCTGGTGGCTTCATGTCAATATAATTTAGGACAACTTGAACACTTTTTTCTTTTTAATTTAAGATAAAATAGAGTGAGTTTGTGGGTACGTATGTGTGGACTGTTAGGTTTTGGGTGTGGTAGGTGGCTCAAGAGGACACTAAAATGGATGACTCTGGACTAGGAAGTTTCTTAGGTATCTTCTGGCTGGCCCAGTGCCTGCATGGTGCCCTGGAGCCTGAGGGATGTCCTGGTACCTGCAGGATGTCCAGGCACCTGTGGAGTGCCCCGGTGTCCATGGGAGGTCCTGGTGCCTGCAGGAAGTCTGGATGTCTGCAGGATGCCTTGGTGTCCATGGAATGTCCTGGTGCCTGTTGGGTGTCCAGTTGCCTACAGGAGGCCCTGGTGCTTGTGGGATGTCTGGGTGCCTGCAGAACATTGTGGGGCCAGTGGGATGCCCTGGTACTTGCAGGATATCGGGATGCCTGCTCAGTGTTTGGGTGCCTGCTGGAGACCCCGGTGCCTGAGGGCTTGGGCAGCGAGGCCCAAAATTAGGTTGAACTTTGATGTGCTAGCTCTTGGGCTAGTTGGGCCAGGGGAGTATCCAGTCCAGAGCAGCCTGCTTGCTGCCTCCAGGAGCCATGGTGATGCCCATGATGCTCACTCCTGCCACACCAGCTGGACTTATTTATTTATTTATTTATTTATTTATTTATTTATTTATTTTTAAGGCACAGGGGTGGGAGGGTAAAACAGGGAGGAACTGGAAGAGGATGTTATTGAGATACATTGTATGAAATGCAAATTATTAATAAAAGTATTTTAAAGAGGGAAGCTTATTAGAAGAATTATTAATGCCATGGATGGGGAGAATGGGTGGCAACAGAATGGTTGAGTCTCTGAGGAGAGTTCAGGCCTCGGAACCAGGCAGAGAAAGAGTAAGTTAGGGTTTCTCAGGAGAACCAGAGCCAGTGTGGCAGAAGGACCCTCTTATACCTTCTGGGGAGAGGGAAGGTCCAGAGCAAGAGCCAGCAGTCAGGCTCTCTGGTCCTCAGGCAGGACATAAGTGAGGGTATGAGAACACATGAGGCATCCCTGTGACACAGACTCACTTCCCCCTGAAATGCCCTGCCCCAGCAATCCTGCTAAGTCATGACTCACAGGTAACATCTCAGTGGGGAGCCTATCAGAATCCCTGAGCAGAGTGTGGATTCTAACCTTAGCAAGCGTTTATATGTATATGCACCTATACAGATCTATGTTGTATATACAAATTTTGACTGTTACTTAAAATAAAGACATCGTTTTAGTTAGGGTTTCTATTGCTTTCATAAACGCCATGACCAAACCAGGTGACAGTCTACCTGAAGGACATCAGGACAGGAACTCAGTCAGGGCAGAAACCTAAAGGCGGGAACCAATGCTCAGCCTGCTTTCTTACAGAACACAGGACTGCCTGTCCAGGGATGACTCCACTCACAATGGGCTGGGCAATCTCACGTTAATCACTAATTAAGAAAACGCCCTACAGCCATGTCCAAAGGCAACTCCAGTCCTTCTTCCCAAATGACTTTTCTTCTCGGTCTCAGTGTGTTCCCTTCTGCTAAGTGAGCATCCGTTCACTTGCTGTAAAGAGCTGGGCATAAGTGTCTGTATTTTTCCTTGGTGATCCCAATGATCTACCCGCCCCTACAAATAGGTTGCAGCTCATTTCTCAACATTAAATATTATAGTTTCATTTCACTGATGCAACAAAAACACTCTGTAGTGGAATATTTAAACTTATTCTCAAATATTATAAAGGTACATGCACTTCTATACAGTAATTTGAACTTTGCACAGCCACTGTATCTGGCAGCTACCGCTGCTGACAGAAGGCCACTTTGCTCAGCTGTAGAACCAGGCTTCTCGGTGTGGGTGGGCTGGTGCCTTGTTGGATGCAGAAAGAATGCAACTCTCTGCAAGGCGCGACTGTCTCCTCTTGCCTGAATGAACCCATCTGAGTTATCAGTATTTCCATCTACGTCTGACCAAAAGCAACTAAGGGAAGACAAAGGGGTTATTTCGGCTTACAGGTCACAGTATATTACTAATGATGAAGTCAGGGCAGGAGCTCACACAGGAGCTTGAAGCAGAAGCCACAGAAGAATGCTGCTTGCTCTGGCTTTGGGTTCATGCTTAGCTTTCCTTCCTTCCTTCCTTCCTTCCTTCCTTCCTTCCTTCCTTCCTTCCTTTCTTTCTTTCTTTCTTTCTTTCTTTCTTTCTTTCTTTCTTTCTTTCTTTCTTTCTTTCTTGTTTGTTTCTTTTTTTGTTTGTTTTTTGCTTTGTTCTTGCTCAAGGACTGGTGGGGTTTTTTTTCACCTTATTTGAATAGTCTGGGGAGATGGGCTCAGCCACCTATGCCTTGAGGGTTCTGCTTCAGGTTCTGCTAAATAAACTAATTGTGAGGTAAAATGAACAACTTTCAAATAAACTTTACTGACTTTAGGTTCTGCTAAACCCTAAAACGAGCAACTATTTCAAGTTTCAAGCCTCTGTGTATTTTAGGCTTTTGGTTTTTTGTTTTTTTGAGTCAGGGTTTCTCTGTGAATCCCCAGCTGTCCTGGAACTCACTCTGTAGACCAGGCTGGCCTCGGACTCACAGAGATCCTCCTGCCTCTGTCTCCCGAGTGCTGGGATTAAAGGGGTGCCCACCACTGTGTCTAGCTGCATAGTATACCAGGGGCATTCTAAATACTTATCCTATACCTACAGGTAAATGTAGCTCTCACTACTCATCAAAGAAACTTCTCTTTGAAACAGACAGAGACCACTACAGAAAACCACAACTGGTCAAAATACAGAGAGCAACGAATCGCGGGGTGCCCGGCCTGAGCTGATACCTCTACAGCTCAACTCCAGCACGAGGCTCAAGGAACATCAGCAGAGCAGGTGGTGAAGAGTGAGAGACAGAAGATTAGGAAACCTGCTGTGAGGCGATGTCTCCCAGTAACGGCAGGAAAGCTCCAACCATGATACCTCAACAGTATGGCTGCCTAAACAAGACCACACCAACAGACATGTTAACAGTGGAAGGGGAGACTCTCGCAAAGCCCTCAGCAGTAGACAAAGGATTACAGGCAACTAAGGGGTGCTGAGAGCTGGAAAAATAGTGCTCCCCAGAATGAGCAGTGTTCCTCATTGCTTTTCTAATACCAAGTGGTCAGCTCTGGTCGTACATATGAGCAACACAAAATGGTCTGAGCCAGCTGTATTTATATGTTTATGCTTATGTATATGTAACAGTGATAGGGGAGGGGAGACATGAATTTGAGAGGGAGCAAGGGGAGGCCATGGGAGGAGCTGCAGGGAGGAAGGAAAGGGGAGAGATGACGTAATTATATTCTAATTTAAAATAAAATAGAAAGACAAGAACTGAAGTATCATCAATGACACACATTTTGGAAGGAAGATTTCCTAAAGTGGAGAAGCTGGAGGAGCACATACTCAAGGGTGCAACCGGCCAGAGCCACCGCAGCCCTGCTAGACTCTGCCAGTTGACCTTAAGTCTGTGAGTTGAATCATAATTAATATGTATTTATATTGGTTACTGTACACTTAACAAATGATAAAAAAGACATTTCTAACATGCTACGGTGTGAATGTGGGATGTGTGTGTGTGTGTGTGTGTGTGGTATATTTGTGTGTGTTTTATGTGTGTGTGTTCTCTGTGTGTGACGGGGTATATTTGTGTGTGTGCTTGTGTGTGGTATATTTGTGTGTGTGGTCTCTGTGTGTGGTATATTTGTGTGTGTGGTCTCTGTGTGTGTGGTATATTTCTGTGTGTATGTATGGTGTATGTGTATGCGTGTGTATATGTGTGTGTGTGTGTGTGTATGTGCGTGTGTGTGTATGTGTGTGTGTGTGTGTATATGTGTGTGTGTGTGTGTCCCAGATGTTGATGTCAGGTGTCTTGTTCCATTGCTTCCACCTTACTTATGTCTGAGACAAGACCTCTTATAAACGTGTGCTCACTGTCTCAGCTATGGGCTGGCAGGAATCCTGGGCCCTAACCTCCAGCACTGAGGTCACAGACAGGAGTGTGACTCTAGCATTCACATGGGTGCTGGGTCTCTGAATTCAGGTCCTCGTGCTTGCCTAGGAAGCCCTGTACCCAGCAAGCCTCTCCCTAGCTCCTAACGTGCTGTTTTTACTTTGTTAGAGAATTTTACCAGTGTTTTATTTATGTTTATGAGCAACTCTGTCTTGAAGTTTTTCGGTAGGCATTAAAAATTGTATTTTTGCGGTAAGCATTTTGACAAGCTAACCCACTTCAGGACTGACTCACCACGTTAGAGATGGATGCCCAAGCCCCAGTCACAGGTTGTAAGCACCCATGCAATTCTATTTCCCAGATAGGGTCAGGGTTTCCAGCATGTTCTCAATGCTTTTGTGCATAGGTATGTGCATGCTGTTGCATGCATGTGTATGTGTACTCGTACATATTCTTCTTTATGCTTCCACTTGCCTCTTTCATTTGATTCTACCTGGGATATCTTTTCATGTCAGTTCAGGTCTATCCCACGAGCAAACTTTTAAATCTATCTATCTATCCTTATGTGTAAGTGTGTGGTGTGTGTGCTTGTGTCGGGGCAGATGTGTGTGCAGGCACGCGTGTGAGAGGCTGAGGTCACTGTTGCTGTCTTCCTTGATTGCTCTCCGCCATATATTCCTGAGGCAGTGTCTTCCAGTTAAACCCAGAGTTTTCAGATTGTCTAGTCTAGATAGCCAGCTTGCTCCAGTCACCCTACCACCTGGCATTTATATGAGTCCTGCAGACCCAGACTCTGGTCCTCACGGGTGGGCACCTCCCCAGCTTGAGAACTTTTAAAGATGAGCCATAAAAGCTCACCTTGGGGTCAAACAATAGAGGTCCAGGGTCTTCTTGGCTAAAGATTGTCTCTCTGTCTCCTCAGGTTGGAAAAGAAAACACCAGTTTGTGGTGAAGTAGCCACTGTTCTGAGACTATCTGCCATCATTGCTCCTTCACATATACCCCTGCCTGCAGACCTCAGCCATGCTCTGCCATTTCTCACAGGGCTCCTGGCTGGGCTCCTCCACGAGGCCAGAAAGCTGGCTTCCCAGCCACAGCCAGTTTGTCAATTGGCTACTATCTCACAGAATAAATTCTGTGAGTTCTGGGGAAATAATTTGTTCTAAAATATAAGAAGAAAACTGCATAATCAAAGTGAATAAAATTTTAATTAAATGCCTCTAAAGTGGAACATGATGTTGACTTAGTTAACTAATATATTTAAAGTATGCTGAGAAATGTCATTATGCTTGCAAAATGAATGGAAAGTAACATTTCCTCTTTTATGATGTTCTTGAGTGGTGCTTAGTGATCGCCAAGAAAGAGCGTGCGGTATGTATCTATCATTTTTAAAAAAGAAAATTGTAAAAGTCATTTCTAAATATTTTGAATTATATAACATATGCACACTTCCCAATAACAACAAGGACAACGCGTCCCTGCTCCAGTGCTGGCCTCTCCAACCAGGAGAACAGGTAGGAAATCTGACTCTCTGACCAGCTCCACCCACAAAGTCCCACGCCACCTCCATCTTCCCACCACCACCACCACCATCACACCACCACCACCAACTCCCCATACCATTTAGGGCAAACAGCTTCAGCCACGGCCAGAAGAGCAGCACAAGTCAGGAAAGCCAAAAGAAGAACAGGACAGGACAGCCAGCCAGAAGTACAGTTGCCAAGTCCCAGCCCCAACCTGGGGCAGAGATTCACGGCCCAATCAGGGGCTAAGTTGGCTGCCAGAGCTCTCCTGGTAGACGAGAGGCCACAAAGAACAGAAGACTAAAGAAGAAGAGAAAAACCAAGGAACAAAGCATTTACCCAACAAAGACAAACTCAGGACTTCAGCGCCTAAACATATAATTACCCCAAACCCAGATGCCTGAATGCCAGCCAAGCATAGGAACACAATCAACAATAACCAGGGCAATATGCCACCACCAGAACCCAACTATCCTACTACAACACGTCCTGAGCACTCCAATACAGCCAACACACAAGGAAAAGATCTTAAAACCAACTTTATAAAGAGAGTAGAGGCTCTTAAAGAGGAAATGAATAAATCCCTCAAATAAATCAATGAAAAGACACCAAAAAAAAAGAGAGAGAGAGAGAGAAAGAGAGAGGAATTGAGTAAATTCATTAAAGAAACCCAGGAAAACACAAACAAACAATTAGAAGAAATGAATAAATCCCTTAAATGAAAGCCATGAAAAAACAGCCAAGCAATTGAAGGAAACACAAACTGAGGGAATTTTGGAAATGAAAAATCTAGAAAAGCAAACAGGAACTACAGAAGCAAGCGACAGCAGTAAAATACAATAGAAGGGAGAGTGAATCTCAGGAATTGAGGGTACTACGCAAGAAACAGGTACATCAATAAAAGAAAATATAGAACCCAAAAAAAATCCTGACACAACACATTCGGGAAATCTGGGACACTATGAAAAGACCAAACCTAAGAATAATAGGAAGAAAGGAAGGAGAAGAATCCCAGCTCAAAGACCCAGAAAAGACTTTTAACAAAACCATAGAAGAAAAAATTCCAAACCTGAAGAAGCAGCAGCACACAGAACATCAAATAGATTGGACCAGAAAAGAAAGTCCCTCACCACATACCTCACTAAACATACAGAACAAATAAGGAATACTAAAGATTCAAGAAAGCGTCAAGAGAAAAAGAGCAAGTAACATATAAAGGCAAGCCTATTATAATTACACTCAACTTCTCAACGGAGACTCTAAATTCCAGAAGGGTTTGGAAAGATCTATTGCAGACTCTAAGAAATCTCAGATACCAACCCAGACTACTATACCCAGCAAAACTTTCAATTACCATGGATGGAGAAAACAAAATATTCCATGATAAATCCAAATTCAAAGAATATATATCTACAAATCCTGCCCTAAAGAAGATATTAGAAGGAAAACTCCCACCCAAGGAGGTTAACTACTTGAAGTTAGTGTGAAGACTATGAAATAAGTGAAAGACTCATGAAGACACATGAAATAAATAACCTCATACTATCAAAACCAAGAGATAGGAGACACACACACACAGACAAACACATACACAACACACAACCAACAACAACTCAAAATAGCAGGTCCTAACGAGCATTGGTCTTTGCTATCCGTCGACATCAGTGGACTCAATTCCCCAATAAAAAGACACAGACTAACAGAATGGATCTGAAAACAGGATCCATCCTTCTGCTGCACACAAGAAACGCACTTTATCCTCAAAGATAAGCATTACCTCATTGTAAATGGTTGGGAAAAGATTTTCCAAGGAAATGGACCCAAGAAGGAAGCCAGAGTAGTCATGCTAATATCTAACGAAATAGATTTTGGTTCTTTTTGATTTGATAAAATCAACAAGATAGACAAACCCTTATCCAAACTAATAAAAGAAGGAGAGAGAGTATCTAAGTCAACGAAATCAAAAATGAAAATGGTGATTTAACTACAGACATCGAGGAAATCCAAAGAACGTTAGTCATACTTTAAGAACCTGTACTCCACAAAATTGGAAAATCTAAAAGAAATGGATACTTTTCTTGATAGATACCACATACACAAGTTTAACCAAGATCAGATAAACAATTTAAACAGATCTATAACCCTCCAAGAAAATAGAAGCAGTCATTACAAGCCTCCCAACCAAAAAGAGCTCAGGGTCAGATGGTTTTAATGCAGAATTCTATCAGACATTCAAAGAGTTAATGCCAATACCCTTCAAATTATTTCACAAAATAGAAACAGAACAAATACTGCCAAAGTCATTCTAAGAGACCACAGTCACCCTGATGCCCAAACCACACAAAGATTCCACAAAGAAAGAGAATTACAGACCAATTTCCCTCATGAACATAGATGCAAAAATACTCAATAAAATATTCACAACCCGAATCCAAGAACACATCGAAAAAATTATTCACCATGATCAAGTACACTTCATCCCAGAGATGCAGGGATGGTTCAACATACGAAATCAGTCGATGTAATCCACCATATAAACAAACTGGAAAAAAAAAAACCCACACATAATCATCTCACTAGATGCTGAGAAAGCTTTTGACAAAATACAACACCCCTTCATGATAAAAGTCTTGGAGAGCTTAGGGATACAAGGGACATACCTAAAAATAATAAAAAACAATTTACAGCAAGCCTATAGCCAACATCAAATTAAATGGAGAGAAAGTCAAAGCAATTCAACTAAAATCAGGAACAAGATAAGCTTGTCCCTCTCCCCATACCTGTTCGATATAGTACTTGAAGTTCTAGCTAGAGCAACTAAGGAGACCAAGTGGACACAAATTGGAAAGGAAGAAGGCAAAGTATCCTTATGTTCAGATGATATGATAGCATACATACAACCAACCCCAAAAATTCTTCCAGGGAACGCCTACAGCTGATACACAACTTCAGTGAAGTGCTGGACACAAGATCAACTAAAAAACTCAGTAGCTCTCCTATAAACAAACAGCAGACAGACTGAGAAAGAAATCAGGGAAACAACACCCAAATAACAAAATATCTTGGGGTATCTCTAAGCAAGCAAATGAAAGACTTGCATGACAACTTCAAGTCTTTGAAGAAAGAAATTGAAGAGGACCTCAGAAGACGGGAAGTTCTCCCATGCTCCTGGATTGGTAGGATTAACAGTAAAAATGGTCATCTTACCAGAAGCAATCTACAGACTCAGCGTAATCCCTATAAAAATCACAACACAATTCTTTTCAGAACTTGAAAGGATAATACTCAACTTCATATGGAAAAAAAGAAGAACCCAGGATAGCTAAAATAACCCTGAAAAATAAAAGAACTTCCTGAGGTCTCACCATTCCTGATCTCAAGCTGCAGTACAGATCTATAGTAATAAAAACCGCATGGTGTGGGCACAAAAAAAGATGTTGGTCAGTGGAACTGAGTCTAAGACCCAGACATAAATCCACACACTTATGGACACCTGATCTTCAATAAAGAACCCAGAAATATACCATGGAAAAAAGAAAGCATCTTTAACAAATGATGCTGGTATAATTGAAAAACGCAAATAGAACCCTGCAAGAAGCTCAAGTTCAAGCAAATACCCCAGCATAAAACCAGATACACTGAGCCTGATAGAAGAGAAAGTGGGGAATAGCCTTGAACTCAGCACAGGAGACAACTTCCTGAACAGAACACCAATAGCTCAGCTACTAGGATCAGCAATTGATAAGTGGGACCTCATGAAACTGAAAAGCTTCTGTAAGGCAAAGGACAGTCTCAATAAGACAAAACAGCAACCACAGCGTGGGAAAAGATTTTCACCAAGTCCATTTCCAGCAGAGGGCTAATATCCAAAATATATAAAGAAACTGAAGAAACAAGACACCAACAAACAATTAATCCAGTTAAAAAATGGGGTACAGATCTAAGCAAAGAATTCTCAAAAGAGGAACCTCAAATGGCTGAGAAACACTTAAAGAGATGTCCAACATCCTTACCCATCTGGAAAACGCAAGTCAAAACTACTCTGAGATTCCATCTTACACCTCCCAGAACGGCTAAGCAGAAGTATATAAATGACATCTCTTGCTGGCGGGGATGTGGAGCAAGGGGAACTCCGTCATTGCTGGTGGGAGGGTAAAGCTCTGCAGCCACGGTGGAAATCAATATGACAATTCCTCAGGAAATTTGTAATTGATCTACCTCAAAACCCAGCTACTCCACTCCTGGCCATATACCGAAAGGAGGTTCCACCTTCCCAGAAGGACAGTTGCTCAACTCTGTTTGCAGCGGCTTTACTCATAACAGCCAGACATTGGAAACAACCTAGACGCCCCACAACTGAAAAATGGATAAAGAAATTGTGGTACATTTACATAACAGTACGACTCAGCTATTAAAAAAACGACTTCATGAATTTTGCAGGCAAATGGATGGAACTAGAAAAAAATCATCCTGATTGAGGTAACCCAGTCCCAGAAAGACAAGCATGGTATGTGCTCACTTTATATGTGGATATTAGCTGTTACAGGACAAGGTGTCTTTCCTCCACTTATGGGCTATCTTTCTTTTTGAGGCGGGTCTTCTCGATAGCCTAGAACTTGCCAAACAGGCTAGGCTGACTGGCCAACTAGTTCCAGGAATCCACCCGTCTCTGCGTCCTCTGGCTGGGACTGTAAACGTGTCAGCATCTGGAGCGTTTTGCGCATAGGTTCTGGGGACTGGACTCAGGTCTCAGGCTTACAAGGCATACAAACGCTTCACTTACGGAACCACCTCCCCAGTCGCAAGTGCCGGACTTTTTAAAAATGAGCACAGGGGTGGCAAGAGGCTCAGTGGGTAAAGATGCCTGCCTGATGACCTAAGTTTAGAGTCCCTGTGACTCTCTCTTGACCTACACCTACACACTCACACCGTGCCATTTGTGCCCTAACACACATGCCTCATGCGAATGAATAAATAAATGTAAAAGTTTGGGGGTTTTTGTTTGTTTTAAATAAACAAAGGGCTCAGAGGAGCAGCCTACATACTTTTAAGGACCTAGTACCTGGGATTGGCACACCCTGTGCTGATACAGAATTCTCCTCTACAGACAAGAGACAGGTCTCTGGTTTAATAAGAGGAAATTTTTCTTGAGCGATCTCTAAAAATAGAGTCCAAGAGGCACGCACGAAGCCCCTTCCCCAGCTGAGGAGCTGCTGGCCATTGATAGCTAGGAGAGGGACAGTCAGTTTCCTTTGGGGGTGTGGCCAATGGTAGGCTGCCCAAGCTCTGGTGCCCCCCCCACACCACTGCACGTATGGGCAGCACTCACTGAACACAGAGGGTTATTTTAAAAAAATAATAAAAATAAGAGGAAGTTGGGAAGGGGACATTTATGAAGGGGGTGGCGGGGAGTCCAGGGAGAATTGGAGGAGAGAAATGGTGGTGGAAGGGATCAAAATATATACATGTGTGCAAGTCTCAATAAATAGAAATATGTTTTAAAACATAATTAAAAACAAGATAGTCCTCAATGTGTAGGGTAAGATATCAATGCAGGTCTGGGGCTCAGAATCGGATGTGGTGCTGGAAGAGCAGAGCAAAATGGGAACTGCGCAGCCTACAGCGTGCCTTCAAGGGACCCCTGTCCTTCTTGAAATTCCCAGGAGTCAGCGCCTTCGTGCCCTAGAGCTTCAATAAGATGCAAATAACGTCAGAAAGACATTGCACTCTTTTCTTTTAAAAAAAAATCATTTAAGTGGCCTGTGCAAAGAGCATACATCTTAAGTGCATAGCTCAGTGACTTCATACAGGGTAGCATCACCTGGACAGATCTGGAACTCTCCATCACCCTTCTGCTCCTGTCCAGGCGACATCTTCTCCTAAGGTTACTGACATTCTGATTCCTATCCGCAGAGTTCGGTTCGGCTTGGGTAAGCCCTGGAGGAAAAAGCAGAAAAAAAGGCTCTTCCGTGAGTGCGTCACCCTCTGAGACCACGCCTGCGAGAGTCGCCCGTTACCTAGGGAAAGAAGCCTGCGGGGCTTCCTTTTAGCGGCTGGAGAGACGGTTCTGTAGTACTGAACCGGCAGAGTACTGGCTGCTCTTCCAAAGGTTGAGTTCTAGCACCCACATGATGGATGGAACACAACTCTTGTCTCAGGGGATCCGATGCCTCCTTGTGGGCTCCACAGATACTGCACACAAGTGGTGGACAAGTTACACGTGCAGGTGAAACAGCCACACACAGGAAATAAAGAGAAAGGAAAATTTAAATTCAATTTCTGGCAGTTTCATACTTCCATAACACGGATGTGAGCATAACCACCCTCTCATCTCCCACTCCCAGCTGCCTTCTTCCCAGCTGCCTTCTCCCTGTCTGACTCGTGTGTGTTTTGGTCTGGGACTATGTGCGTGTGCGTGAGTGTGCGTGTGCGTGAGTGTGCGTGTGTGAGTGTGTGTGTGTGGATACATGCTTGGGGCAGATTGCCACCCCTGCTGTGTGTTCACGGTTATTTCGGCCACGTCATATCCAGAAGACAGTACTTCACCACACTCCAGTCTTCCAACGTTTACAATCTTCCACTCCCTCTTCTTTGATGCTCCCCGTGCCTTGGAGAGGGTGTCACTGCTGTCCCCCTGAGGTCTGAGCACTCAACAGCCATTTATCCTCAGTCCTTGGACCAGTGGAGAGTCTTTAACTGGTCACTGTGCCTGTCACTGTCTAGAAGAAGCTTCTCCGGCCATGACCCAGAGCAAGCCTCATCAGCGGGTGAGACATAAGTATTTAGAAATCAGTATGGCTACAGTGTGATGATCCTCTTCAATGGCTGATTAATTCTGTCCCATTCACAACACGCAGTCAGTGGAGCCGACACACAAAAGTCTCCTAAGACGGTTGATTTTTGCAGTTTAAATATAAAACTCACTGAGAACAAAAGTTAATGCACGCTATTTTAAACGAAGAAACAAGCAAACAACCCATAAACACAACATCACAAGATTTAGCTGTGGGACTCGTTCCTGATTCACCCAGACACAGCTAGTCCCAGGGCCCCTTGTGTGGCCTTTGACCCAGATAGTCTGGCTTTAGAAGTCAGTTGCGTGTGTCTCATTCTTCCCCAGAGGAAGAGATATGCGTCCTCTGATCTCCAGGGACGGCAGCTCATCCCCAGCACCTGCTCTCCAGCCGCATCTCCTCCTTTCTTCAGGGATGCCTACACCCAACGGCTGGTTGGTGGGAGGGTCAACTCAGGCCTGCTGTGAGCTCCTCCAGGGCTTTGGGTGAGACTTTGCCCTGACTCCACAGGAGCCCAATTCTCCCACGGCCCACTCCCAGCTCTTCCTTCACCCTCACCCCTCCCGACGGCCACAGGGGCTCTGGAGCACACTGTAGTGAACTTCTGACTCTCTCATCTTCGTTTTGGGGTGTTTGAGGGAGCGCAGAAAAGATGACCTTATACATTTAGGCATGGCTGTCACAGAGTTCAAAATCTTTTATTATTGGATGTTGGGTCAACAGTGTCTCTTCTACCCCTGACCTCTCAAACTACAGATCTGTTCTGGAGAGATGCTTGCCCAGCATAGCGTTCAGGGCCTACAGAGGGAAAAGTCAAGTGAGTGAAGAGATATCTGATCAAGTGTGACCTCTCTCAGCCTCAGTTTCTTTTATCTGTCAAATGGGCTAATGCTCCCCGCTTCCCAGGATTCAAGGGAATATCCAGACAGAGTACGTAGAGCTATTGGGTTTAGGCTTGCTCATTCTACCAGGTCTGAGGTTAGTCGCTGACAGACTAGAAAATCAAAAGAGTCCCAATGACTCTCAGCGAAAAAGGCCATCTGCTTCACAATTTGTCCCAGGGACTCTCTGGACAGGAAAGCCCTGCCAAGCCCTCCTAACCCTCACCCCCACTGTGCCCCCCATATTATAAAGAACTGGCATTCAGAGAGGTTAGTTAGGTGGCCTACTCAAGGTCATAGTCAGGATACCTGTTTTGTGCGTTTGTTTTGGTTGACACCCTGATCTCACACCTACGCTTCTGCAGGGAGTTCAGCTAAATGCTGGGAGGAACTCTGATCTGGTGACCAGGGAGCAGGAGCCAGGTCGAAGAACAGGGAAAGGAAGGACTTAGCCGGTTTCCCAGACTTTCTCTGAAGTCTCACATGTTTACTGGGATGGGAGACGCGGTGATGTATGGAGCTAGCTGCGGAGAACCGCCAGCCCAGCCCCTTCCCACACCTGCGTGGGGAATAATCACAGAAGTGTCTTTATACTGTGAAAGAAGAAAAAGAACAGCAATTGCTGCCAAGTCAGAACCGTGGGGACTTTCGTCTTCGGAAAGCCTGGGTTCCCTAAGTGACTTCTGTTTTCCCCTAGGCCTTTCCCAACGCCTCCATCCTGCCCCCCACCCCGTTTTTCCTGTGTTGTGTGTGTATGTATGTACGTATGTATTGGTTGCCCATGTGTGTGGGTACACATGAACATGTGTGGATCCCTGTGATGCTGGGGATCACCCTTGATGGCTCTTGCACCCTGTTTCACTGAGGCAAGGTCTCTCAATGAAACCTGGAACTCATCAATCAGGCTAGTCTCCCTGAGCCGGCTTGCTCTGGTGTCCGGATCCGTGCCTCTGCCTGCATGGGTGGGCCGCCCCTGCCACTGGCGTCTACATGGACCTCTTGGGGTCTAGTCACGATGCTTGAGCAGCAAGCGCTTTAACTGCTGAGCCAGTTTTCCAGCCCTCGGCCCCTCTTTCTGTCTTTTTTACCCAGCCTCCCCTCTCCAGTTCATCGCCACATTGTAGCTCTCCAATAGCTCTCCAAAACAAAACAAACAAACAAACATGACGAGGACTTTCCTCCTCGCAGTCATTCCTGGGTCCCACCCCCTGCACAGCCGTCATTCTGAGGCACAGTTCACGTTTCTGCCCCTGAGCCTGATCGTCCCACGCCTGCGCTTCCACTGGCCGGGACTCCGCCCAGAATCCCCAGCACAGAGGTCTGCTCTTCAGCATCCTCCCTCGGCCAGGTCACAGCCAGAAAGTTCTGTTGGTGGCTCTGTCACAGAGCTCGCCGTGATCCGCCTGGCTAAGAGTTAACCGGGTTAACTCGCTACCATGCGGCTTTGGTGAAAAGTCCCTAGGTTTGGTAGCTTACAAATGGTCTCCCGTTTCTCCAAACTTGGCACTGAAACCTGCAGTTCCTCTGGATGAGTCAGCCAAGGGAGAGCCGATTTATTGGCTCAGGTTTGGAGAAAGTACACAAAAAG